>PVHX01004145.1:93295-130836 GCA_004024805.1 Geosciurus inauris
CAAAAAAAAAAAAAAAAAAAAAAAATTACATCATAATGCTTTGAAAGCCAGGGCTTCCTTTCTTCATTCTGTTTTAAAAGTCAGTAATAATGAGATATAATTTAATAAAACAAAATTCACTCCTTTTAAGTGTATACCTCAATGAATTTGGTCAAATGTATAGGCATAACCACCAATGCAATTAACATATAGAAGAGTTCAGACACCCCCAAAGACCAAAGTGCCTCTTTTCATCCAATACTTACTTCTTAACCCCCCACCTCTGACAACCACTGATCTGACTTTATTCCTTTAATTCTGTATTCTTCTAAAATATCATATAAATGGAATCATTTATATGATATTTAAATGGACAACTTCTGTTGTTCCTGACTTTTTTTCCATTAGCATAATGCTTGCAAGATCCACCCATGTTATTGCATGTAGTTCCTTCCTTTTTATTTCTGCCTCTTCTATTTTCTGGAAGAGTTCATGTAGTTGATATTATTTCTTCATAAAATGCTTTGTAGGACTCTCCAGGGAAGCCATCTAGGATAGAAAGGTATATTGAAAGATTCCAGTAATTCACTGGATATTTGGGACCCTTTGCCTCTGGGTGTAGGGGCTGATTCTCCTTCCTTCCCTCATCAGAATGGATGGAGTTGCCCACATATACCTGGGAGATTCTCCAGGCTGCTGCTGGGCACATTGTGGATCAGAATGTGCATGAGCGGAACAGAAATAGAAGAATGAAGGTTCACCAATGGCCGGGGAACAAGCTGCTGGGAAATGGCATGCAGGGCTTCCAGAGAAGAACACAGGAGCCAGGAACCCAGCAAAGCCCCAGTCCTCCTCGTGGCCTCTTTGTTTGGCAGAAAATCACATCATGGAGATTGCTTTGTTGTTTGCTTGCTATTTCCACTCTCTCTAGAAAGAAAGACAAAGCAGTCTTCAGAAAGAGGCTTCTCAAGAGATTTCCAGTTATATGTCTAGACCCAAGTGGTTTGGACAGGCTTTAGATAAATTTCTGATTGCCTATACAGCCCTGCAAAGGTGAAAGTTCCAGGCACTGAGGAGTTCCTGATGCTACTGAAATTTTTTCAGAATTTAACACCCTGAGATCTTCCTAATGGGAGAAGTATTGATTTTGTTATCTCTGGTCTCATATCCTAAGGATAAAGCTCTCAGGAAAGTGTGCTGACTTTCAGGCCTCTGTGAGGGCTTCTACCTGCTGAAGACTGGGAGGACGTGGATTTTAAAGAGACTCCCTACTTGAGTGGCACAACACCACATATTGCTGATGTAAACTAAAGCATGACCGTTGCTCATATTCTGATGATAATGTGCTATTCCAGAAGGCTGGGACTTCAAAAAATCAACAAGGAGAGTTCTGGACAGAAAGAAAGGCAGTTCACTAGGGAAAATGATGCAGAAGGGATTTGGGGTGCTAGGACCAGGGGTCCTGAGAAAGTTTACCATGGAGTGACCCCCCACTCCCTGTCCTGCTCATCTGTCACCTAGCAGTGCCCCAACAGTATTCACCATCAGCCTCTCACCCACCTCACCTTTCCAGCTCCTCCGTTGAGTTTTCTGGTTTTATTTTGTTAAGTGGGGGGAGAGGCTCACCTAAAATAAGTTGCCCACTCATGCATTCTTTCAACAAACACTTGAGGAGTATCCCTATCTGTCAGATTCAGGCTCAGCTAGGTGTTCCCTCTTTGAGTTGCCATCATTAACTGGTATCTAAGGTCTGACCTCCTTGGGTTTCCCTTGCCTGGTTGGTGGGCAGATTATTAATAATGAAAAGAAAAACACACTTCACGCTCAGTAGGATGGCTGTCATAAAAAACAAAACCACAGAAGCAAAGACCTTTAAAATGAGAATATAATCAGTGATGGTGGCAATATGGAAGATTTGGAACTCTTGTGTATTACTGGTGGGACTGTAAAGTGGTACAGTTGTTGTGGAAAACAGTACAGGAGTTTCTCAGAAACAAACAAACAAACAAACAAATAGATTTAATATATGATTCAGCGCTTTCAAGTCTGGCTATATACCCTAAAGAAGTTGTATGTAAGGACTTGAACAGATATTTGTATGCTCATATTCATAACAGATTCTCACAATAGCCATAAAGCAGAAGCAATCCAGGTGTCCATCAATGTGTGGCTGAATAAACAAAATGTAGTTATACATATAATAGATTATTAGCCCCCCAAAGAAGGAAATTCTGATACATGCTACAACATGGATGGACCTCGAAAGTATATGCTAAATGTGAAATAAGTCAGTCACAAAAGGGCAAAAATTGTATGATTCCACTAATCTGAGGTACTTTTTGAGTTATAAAATTATAAAGTATAATGGCGATTATCACGTCTGGGGGGAAGCGGGGATGGGGAGTTTTATTTAATGAGTGCAGAGTTCCTGTTGGGGAAGATGAAAATATCTTGAAGATGGATGACGGTCATGATTACAGAACCATGTAAGTATACTTAATGCCACTAAATTGTACACTTAATGGTCAAAATAGTAAATTTCAAGTTAAGTATATTTTATCACAACAAAAAAGTAATACACTCAATCATCTCTACCCACTTAACAGAATATAAAAGCAGAATGCCAAGCTGCTTCCAGAAACGAGGCAAGTTCTATATCAGTTCTTTGACTATATACAAGGAAATAATGCAATTTTCTGGAGAACAGGGAGTCTATGGTAGTTAAGAGGTTTAGATTGCAGTTAATGGAAAAGCAAACAAAAACTGGTTTGTGTGATAGAAGGAATTTCTTGGGTTATACATGGGTTAAAATGTGTAGTGGTGATATTTTTTTCTTGCTCTGTTATTTATCGTCAGCTTCATCCTTGGCTAGGTTACCCTCTTTCATGATGGTGACCACCACAAGCCTCACATCTATACACCCTGCTGTTCAGAGAGGTTGGGAATGCTCTTCTCTTCTCTCAGTGACCAGAGGCTTTTCCTGGGATTATCTCTAATTGGGCCAATCTAGGACTCCACTGATTGACTCAAACGAATGGGAAACTAACACACAGAAGTATTAAGGAGGTCAAGTTCACCCTCATATGGCTAGCCTCAAGTCAAATCTACATATGGAGGCTTAATTAGATGAGCCTTTTGTTCCTATGGCTTGCAACCAAAAGATTCTGGAATGACTCACACCCTTACCATGGAAATGGGGAGGGAAGAGGAAAAGGATGAGCATACATGGAATTAGGCTTTTATTAGGGTGAAAGAAAATTGAGGGATTGAGTCCCTTTGGATTCCACATGGCGGGGCAGAGAATATACCAGATGAGCTTAGAACATCTTGTTATACCAGAAATCAAGGAAACATTTAGCCAACCAGAATGGTGTTTAAAGGACTTGGAAGAAAAAATAATCTCCTACTGGCCTAATATAAAACAATTTGAAGATCAATAAGGGTAATAACTGCAGTAGATTAAAGCACATCACAGTAATTCTAAAAAAGAAGGAAAGAAAGAAAAAAGAAAAAAAACAATCCTAATCAGTGACCCACGAAAGATAAGTGCAGTGACTTAAAGATGGTTGTACATTTTTGCCACTCATCCAGAGAGGTGGAGTATGAGTCTTCTTTCCTTGAATCTGGGCAGGTGCTTGTGTCCACCAATGGGAGTGGTTGGACTGAGACTGTGCAACTTCTGAGGCTGAGCCTCACAAGGTCTGTATATTTTTACTATTCTATCTAACTGTGCTATCAAAAACCCAAGTGCCAGGAGACCACCACGCTGTGAGGAAGCCCAATTCAGCCACGTGGAATAGAGCTACCCCCACAAACCCCAGCCATTCCTGACATTCCAGCTGAGGTGCCAGACAAGTAAGTGATCCAGGCCCAGCAGACACAGCAAGAAGAGAAACCACTGAGCTGAGTCAGCTCAGATGGCAGAATTGTGAGGAATAAAAAATGCTTGTTGCTTTAAGCTGCTAAGTTTTGAGGTTTTTGGTTACCTAGCAATATGTAACTGAAGCCCTTGAGAAGTACCTCATTATTTAGTCATTATTTTGAAAATAAAGGGAAAGAATGAAGCATTTACCCTCCCTTTCATTTGTGAACTGGAAAACCAAATAGTAGATGAGGATAAATTTCTCTTATTTGATACATTCCCACAAACAAATGAAGAGGAAATGATAGAAATAAAATGTCAGTGTTTTGCAATCCTTAATGAATTAATGGACTTTGGCATTAGACATCAATAACTGCTAAAATCCCCAAAGAGAGAAACAGACATATGTGGTTTATCAGTCTGAGAAGGGTCTTGCTATGTTGTGTATGTTGCCCAGGCTGACCTCAAACTGCTGATTCTCCTGCCTCAGCATCCTGAGTAACTGGAACTACAGGTGCATGACACTATGTCCAGCAAGATATATATGGTTCTTCATAACAGAATATACTACCACCCATGAAATTGGTTTACCAAAAAGAAAAGAAAAGAAAATCTGAATCTCATTACACTACTAGATTTAATTACCAATTTACAGGAAATACAGAGAGCAGAAAAACATATTAATCTACACCAGATAGACACAATTAGAAAAATCCAGACCACAGTCAACTCTATAGAAAAATCACCCAGTTTCCTTAATGATTTCAGGAAGGAAAAATGAAAGAGATGGATGAGGGAGGAACCTATAGATTAATAGTGGTTTTTAAAACATATCAATCAATTATAATATATGGATCTTCTTTGGATCCTGATTCAAGTAAATAATATATGAAAATTTTTTAGTTTCTTTGATGCTTTAACCACAGATTAGATATTTGGTGATACTAAAGAGCATTTTAGTCAGCTTTGTCATTGCTGGAACAAAAGGACCTGACAAGAACAATGTAGAGGAGGAAAGTGTTTTTTTGGTGCATGATTTCAGAGGTTCAGTCCATGATTGGCCAACAATATTGCTATGGGCCTGCGGTAACGTAGAATATCATGGTGGAAAGACATGGCAGATGAAAGCAACTCAGGATATAGCACCAGGTTAATCCATATCAGTGGATCAATACACTGATTAGATTAATGCTCTCATAATCTAGTAATTTCACCTCTGAAATTTCTTGTATTGTCTCACATGCAAGCTTTAGGGGGACACTTCATATCTAAACCATAAAAAGAATTATTGGGGTTTTTCTTAGGTGTGATAATGGAATTGTGCCTATGTTTTAAAAATATTCTAATATTTTAGGAATTAATAGTGAAGTGCTTAT
This sequence comes from Geosciurus inauris, assembly GCA_004024805.1. Lineage (NCBI taxonomy): Eukaryota > Metazoa > Chordata > Mammalia > Rodentia > Sciuridae > Geosciurus > Geosciurus inauris. The sequence continues at coordinate 98,513 of PVHX01004145.1, forward strand.
AGATATAGTGATATGAAGTCTAGGGTTTGCTTCCCAGTTGTGTGGGTGGGGCAGGATTAACCAGGAGCTGATAATTGGTGGGATTGGGTGCTCACACCTGAGGAGGGGTCGTTATTCTATCAACTTTAGTGCATGGTTTAAATTTCCTGCAATAACAGTTTTTAAAAATTCTGTAAATAGCCCCACCCATCCCTCACCATCTTCTGAAAGCCTTCTGCTCTCACAGAAGCCCCTGTCTCAAAAGTCTCACATACTGCCTAGAGTGCTACTTTGCATGTCTATAATATGTGTTTCTGATGTAAGAATGACAGATACAAAAAATGTCTTTGTCTCCTCTGCCCACACCTGCCCTGCTGAAACTTCAGCCCCTTCGAATTCCCTCTCTCCTGCTTTACCTGTGTCACCTTCTCTTTTAAAGGGTGGGGACACAGGCTGCAACTGCTGTGCCTGTCCCCACTGGGACTCCTACTATTGCATGTGTCCCTGACCAGAGCCTGGCTCTGTATTCACAAACTATCTTCCTCCATAACCACACAGGACGGTAGTGACTCCTGCACCAGCCAAACCCTGGCATGGCTCTCATGTTTTTGATGCCTTCTGCTCATGGTGGGGCAGACATGCTAAGAAAAGTAGTAGGTGTCTGTTCCACTCAGTGCAGTGGCCTTGACTGTACCTTGCAGTCTGCGGTGATGGGTCTAGGCCATCATGCTGATGCAGAATGACCAATCCCCATGGCCACACACAGTTGGATTGAGGGAGGTCCCTTTGCTTACCCTGAGCCAAAAGTTGTCTTGGAAATGCAGGATTAAGAGAAAGAGTTTGGCTAGAACTGTACCATGTAACCTCAGGCTGCCATCTAACCTACAGCTATAAGGGACAGAGTAGCCCAAGTTTCCAGTTTCCTGAGAAATAGCATCATCCATGTGCTGAGCAAAGCAGAAAAGAGAGAAGGGACAATACTGCTCTTTTTTCCATTCCTAGTTTAGACCTTTCTGGTCTTCAGCTGCATCCTGAACCTCAAGTGCTCATCTCCTTAAATTCCTATTTTCTGTTTAATCCAGCCTCACTAAGTTGCTGTTATTTGTAACCAAAGAGTTCTACCAAATATGCTAGAAGTCCTTTAATTTATATACTACTTTACAAAAAAGATTTGAAATTCCCTTTGGCTAGGTTTCTGAGTGAGTTCACGCCATAAAAAGACTAGACTCCAAATTACTCCTCAACCTTCCCCCGCTGGCTTTCTGCCCTGAAACCACACTGAGCATGTTTTGGCCTGTCCTTCCCCTTGGGGGGATTGTTTCCTAGGCAGCTTCATGTCAACATGTTCTTGCTGGGCACAGCACAATTGCTCTCCTGACAGACTTGAGGGGAGTACATTTGAGAATCAAGGTGTGGCCCTTACCAGCCACATCTCCTAGGTCCTACGGAAAATCCCAGGGCAAGAGCTGTGTCAGCTTTTTTTGCCCCTTCCTTGGGACCAGCATGGAGTAATTGTTTACAACTGTGCTTAGAGATGGATTGATTGATTGATGGTAGAAGAGACAGCTTCACATTTCAGATTTTGTATGGCAATTGTCTAGTTTTACAAAACATCCCTAGACATGATAAGAAGTTAAAGTAATTGCTTACATTGTTCAAATTAATTGACTTAATTGCTTTTAGAAGCAAATAGACCTCCAAAAGAGAAGCACTTTAAAAGCCGAATCTGCTCTCCAGCGGGATCCTCTGGTTAACAAGACTGATAGCAAACTGGAGCCCACACCCCTGACCCCAAGGTCATGGTAAAAGAGAGGTGCCTTTTCTGGACCAAAGATAAATTTTTGGTTGCTTAGTTTCTTGTTATGAAACTCAGTCACAGAACACACTAGGCATATCTTTCCTCTAGACAACAAAACTCAAGTTTGTGTTTTACCTGTCTTGCTGTTCTGCTGTTTCTGGAATTGGGTAAAACTGGTCTTCGTGAAAGTTCTCTTTTTAATGGTTAATCAACTGAAATGAATTAAATATTTCCACTGAGCAGGTAAAGTATGGGGCTTTCTTTAAAGGGGCAGGCATGCAAATCAGGAAAATAACTTGGTAAATTTCAGTGTGAGTCTTAGAACTCTTGATCTCAAGATGTGTAAGAGAAGAGATGTATCTAGGAACACAAGAGAAAACTCCAATTACCTTCCTTGAATTCAAGGGAGGGAGCTGATGCAGACAGAAGATCCCCTAGAAATCAGTCTTTACAGGATTTTAACAACATAGTTTCCTTGGAAGGATATTCAGAAAATGGGCGGAAGTTGTCAAAGGGATGGGGATGGTGATGTTTTAGAGAAGCATTAGGACAGAGAGGAGCAATTTTCAGCCTTTCCTGTGTTGCCTGAATAACACTTCATATTTTCTCTACGAAATGATCAAAGACAAGATTCAAGTAGGAAAGGCCCAATCACCCTAATCTTCAGTAAAGGCTCTGGGCTGGTGATAAAAGATTCCATGGTTGAAAAATGGCTGAGGTGGCCAGCCCCAGTCTGCTTCATCAAAGCTACCAAAGGGATGTTGAGCAGAGGAGGGAAGAGGACCATCTGATGGTCAGTCATCATTTCTCACTTAGAGAAGAGCCAGACAAGAGGTCACCAGCCAGACTGTTGTTCACCTCAGCTAATGGGATGGCTGCAGAAAGAGGCTCCAAGGGGGGTTGTAACTTAGGATGGACCTGGCAAGGTGGTGGTTCAGCTGGGCTGCATGCCACTGTGGACTCTCCTGAAGCCTGAAAGACGTTACCATGGAGTGCATGGTTTTGTGGGCTGATTTAGATCTCTCCTCTTTCAGAATCGACTTGTTACTCCCAAGTAAGAACTCCTTACTGGGAAAGACAGGGCTTCAACTTTGAATGTAAGCTTCAGTTTCTGTCACTTATAATTTTGGGGTGTTAATGTGACTATCACACAAGGTTGATTGGATGAAAAAAATGGAATGATCGAAACCCTTTAGCACAATGCTTAGTGTATATAGATGTTCAATAAATGTGCTGTTAGCATTAATATTATTGTAAGTATGTAAGATTTTCTCTGGGAAGCTGTCAGGGAAATAGACTCTAAATCTTTCAAATAAAGAAACTTACCAAAGAGAACTAGTCATGCAGATAATGGAAGACCTGAGAAGCCAAACCTTGGGAGAGTGGAGAATCACAGACATTTGCAACAATGGATACCTGCTGTAATTTCAGTGCTGAAGGAACAACAGGAGAAGAGCTCAGAAGCCAGGTCATCAAACGGGATTTGGAAGCATGACAGGAACTCTTTAGGAGGATGTGGGACAATGAAGAAAGCGTGCCGCTCCAGAGCTAGAATCACAGGAGAGATGCAGCCATTGCTATTGTCCCGTCCTGAGACACCACTAGAGGCAACCAATGCAGGACAAGAAGATAGGCCCTGACTTCATTCTTCCCACCCTCCAGTATTCCACTAGTGTCTGCCATTGGCTGAACCTCCTTGGGAGGATGGGCAAGGGGACCTGGGAAATGTAGTTCCTCCCACAGAGAGTAGAGCAAGGATGGAGAAGGAAGGGATGGGAGAGTAAGAGAGCAAAGGGTAGCATGCTTTACCAAAGCTAGAAAGTTGACTTGCTGGAATGCTTGGAAGCGGGTGGTCTTTAGTTTTCCTAGACTTTTTGACCTGGGGCTTGTTCTTTGCTAAATATGTTCATCTTGCCCATTCAAAAATTTGCTTTCAAAGAGTTTCTTTTGTCTGAGGGGCAATAATTTAAAGAACTACCTCTTAGAAAATTTTCACTATGGCATGAACCAGGATGACAAGGTAGGGAAATGTCATGGCTGGATGTGAGGTGTCCCGCAAAAGCTCACATGTGAGACAATACAAGGTTTGGAGGAGAAACGACAGGGTTATAGCCTTAACCTAATCAGTGCATCAATCCCTCATGGGATGAACGGGTAATTGGAGGCAGGTGGGGTGTGGCTGGAGGAAGTGGTTTATTGGGGGCGTGGCTTTGGGGTATATATTTGTATCTGGCGAGTGGAGACCCCTCTCTCTGCTGTCTGATCATCATGTGAGCCACTCTTCCACCATGATGTTCTGCCTCACCTCAAGCCCCAAGCAATGGAGCCAGCCTTCTAGGGACTAAGACCTCTGAAACTGTGAGCCCCTAATAAACTTTTTCTCCCCCAAATTATCTTTTCCTCCCTCAAATTGTTCTGGTCAGATCTTTCAGTCACAGCAGTGAAAAAGCTGACTACAACAGGAAAGATGCTGTAATGGTGGCATTTCAATGTCGTGGGCTTCAGATATAGAATGTATTTATTTTGAACCCCAGATCCTGAGAATTACAACACATGAGCTGTTTATGTAGATACTTTGATCTGTCATCACAATCGTGATGGTAGATGGACTGGGTGGATGGCCCCCATTTTAAAGGAAAGCACTGAGAATCAAAGACACTTACTCAGTGTGGTAGAGCTATAATTGATAAAGATGGAATTAAAATCCAGTTTTCTCTGACTCTAAAGCCACAAGTCTTCTCACTCTGAATTATGCTCTTCTCAATTCTGCCCAGTTTAATCTATTTATCTAGACCTGCCTGGATATCATCATTCTGTTTTACTAACTTTAGCTTTACAGTATAATTTAATTTATAACAAAGAATACCATCACCTCTTCTATATTTTCTACTCTTTGCTGTTTTTCTCAACAATTTTCTTAGTACTTCTTATATATTTTGTTATTCAGGATAAACTTGGAATCTATTCCCAAAATTCCAATATAAATCTATTGGACTTTTGATTGGGACTATATTGAATAACAAATGATTCTCAGGAGAACTGTCAATTTTGCATTTATTCAATTCTTTTTGATGTCCTTTGACAAAGTTGGAAGGCTTAATTCAAGCCAGTCTTGCATATGTCAGGTTAGATTTATTCCTGGGCTTATTATAGTTTTGGTTGCAGACATGAATAAGGTATTTCTTCCCAGGACATTTTGTAATTGGCTATTGCTGATCTGGAGAAAGCTCTTGGTGGTCATATTCTATTGTATCCACTCACCTTCCTAAATTCACACTTTAGTTTTAATGGCTCTTGAGTAGATTCTACTGAGTTTCCCAGGTAGGGAATCAGGTTGACTGTCTTCCCTACCATATTTAAGCTGTTCTTCCTTTTATATCTTTATTCCTTTATAAACATGCTATAATTTATCTTATTGCTTTTATATCCTTCTTGAATTGTAGTAATGTCTCTGCATTTTATTGCCTTTAGTAGATTGTCTGAAGTCAAAATTATCTTATTTGTCTTTATACCATCTCTCCCCATTCCCCCAAGATCCCGGCATATTACCTGTTGTGTAGTATCTAGTAGGTGCTCAGTAAACATATCTGTAGTAACCAGTGATGCCTTTTACTGCAGCAATTTATGTATATTAAATGCAGACTAGATTGTGTGGTAAAATAGCATTTTGTTTTTGCCAACATATCTTAATCTGATTTCCTTGTATACTGCAGCTCTTACTTCTAACCAGAGGAATTAATTGGAATCATGTTGTTCTGAGCATGGAGGGCTGCAGACTATAACAGGAAGCAAAGATGTCAAATTCTTGGCTTTGGAATTAAAAATTCAAGCCCCGATGAAAAGTCAAACTTTGTAGTCCATTGAACTTTCACTTTTCTTCCTGTTCCACCCAACACACACACACACACACATGCACGCACACACACCCTTGGACTAGACAAAGATTCCACAACAAAGAAGTGGGGAACTGTGAAGCTGCACCCAAGTCAGCAGGCAGAATCCGACCCCATGCCTGGAGCTTTCTCTGGGTAGAGCCCATCACCAACAACATGGAAACCTACCATCTTGTTCATGAACAGAGGACCTGGCTCCGGCTGAGGACCCATGGTAGTTATCTTCTAAGATGCAGCAAAAAAGTTTCACACACTAGCATCCGCTAGCAGTTCTATGTAGATGCAACAGTGGGAGAGAAGTCTCCATCCTTTCCACCCCATTCCAACACTCTGCTCTCCCTGGGCCAGAACATTCCTAAGTCTTGGCACTTAGTGTTGTTTTGGTGGCCTAGAAACAAAGCTCTCCTCCCCTGCACTCACCCAACCCTTGGCAAAGGGGACCTAGGAAGACCCTGCTCCAGTCCCCACACTAGTGGAGGCAGAGGTGGAACAATTAACTGTTTACAATGTATCCCTTGAAGGCAGAGATGAGCTAAATCAATGATAACTCTTCCTCTGCATCTGTCACCACCTCAATGGCCTGGTCGAGAGCCTGGTGCATGGAGGATGTTTAATCTCTATCTGGAGGTTGCTGCTTTGGAGGTGCAGAGATGCAGATGGACAACACTTAGAACAATGGGGTCAGAGAAAGTGTTGTCTTCTTCTCCTTTTCAGACCAGCCACCCACCCACCACTTCCACTCATGAGGAGCCATCTTGGGAAGGAGGCTGCTGATGGTCTGTCTGCTCCGGAGCTACAGCAGTAGTTTCAGATCCTCACTTTAGTCTGCCCTTCAGCCCAATGGAGGAATGAACTTTAGGGAACAAGCTGGGGTTTCCATGCATGGAAGTACTTCAAACTTGGATTTCATGGCCCCGTGAGCTCCCTTGGAGCACATTTCCATGTTAGACTCAGAAGCAGAGGAAATCCAGTGCCGTGCAGTCTGGAGAAGTGAGTTGGGCACTATTAGTGAGATTCCAACTCAACAAAAGTCCAACTATGGAAATTTCAGAAAACCAGAGAATGTCTCTACCAGGAGGGCTCCAGAGATGCTAAGTCTGGTTTTATTCTTGTATTGCCTCATCCTTGCTACGGGCAGCTGTGACCTGTGACCCCACAGCTGTTTAGTGTCATCTCCAGGCTCTACTCTAGTCCTTCTACCCCTGAGACCCCAAAACAGCCATGACCACCTGTCTTTGCTTCCCGAGCCAGTGCAGCTTTGGGTTTATATCTGCACTGCCACCTTCAGAGAGGGTGTCTGGGAGAGCAGAGGTCCCTGGGAGAGCAGGGATGGCTTTCTCTTTTCCTGGAATGCCTGCGCATGGGTTGGTTAATAGCAGACAGCTTGTAAACATTTGTTGACTGAATGAACGCTACCCTCTCACTGCTGAGTAAAAACAGGAAGCTGGAAGATAAAACAGAGTCTATATCCCTTCTCCTACCCATGACCCTTCAGCTGTGTGCCTGTGGATAAGCCAGTGAGCCTCCTGGAGCTTCATCTGCAAGAGGGAGGAATCATGGATCCTGCAAGGACCTTGCAGGGTCATGCAGGAGCTATGGAGTCTTCTGCAATATCAAAGTGCTCTTCTTTTTGAGATGTGCTTAACTCTCTCTGAGCATGCTCTAGTTTCTTAGGACTTCCATAGCAAGGAACACAAATTGGGTGGCTGAGTGACAGAAATGTCTTCTCTCTCAGAAGAGAAGACCAAGAGTCTGAAATCAAAGTGTCACGAGGTGTTTCTTTTTGAGGGCTCTGAGGAAGAGTCTCCCCTTGCCTCTGCCAGCCTGTGGTGGCTGCCAGCAACCTTGGTGTCCCTTGGCATGTAGACACAGGTCCAGTCTCTGCCTCTGTCATCATATCAGCTTCTTCCTTTGGTCTTTATACATCCTTTTCTCTATAATTTATAAAGACACTCATTGGATTTAGGGCAATGCTCACCCAGTATGATTTCATCTTAATCCTTACCTTAATCGCACCTGACAATATCCTATTTCCAAAAAGGTCACATTGTGAGGTTCCAGGTGGTCATAAATTTTGGGAGGACCTTAGTCAATCACTATGGGTATGTAATCCTATTAACTGGATTTAATTCTCTGTTCCAGTGCATCCAAGCATATACCTCTTAGTGATCACTAGGTTCTCAGACAACAGCTCCCACATCCCACAAAGGAGCAGAAGGGGAAGAGAGAAATGACTTTGGTCAAGAGTCTGCAGGTGCCCAGGTCCCACAAGTCTCCGCAGGGCCCTCAGTTGATTTAAACCCATCACAACTCCATGAGATATTCCTGTCTTCATCATATTAAAGAGAAAACACAGGCCCAGGAAGATTCAAAGACTTTGCTGAGAAAAGGAATAAAAAAATAGATCTCATGCAAAAAGCAGAGGAAGGGGATGGAGAGGGAGGGAGGAGGGCAGGGCCTGGGGAAATACTGGGGAACCAAATCCACTGAATTATGCCTTATCCATGTACAGAGATACCACAGTGAATCCCACTCATGTGTACCTAATTATAAATCACTAATTAAAAAATAATTCTAGGAGACTAGTAGAGTAGAAGAAGAGACTCAGGGAGAGGAAGGAGGGAAGGTCCTAGGGAGTGAGAAGGACGAAATCCTTAGGCACACGTGCAGATGTGCACATTCAAAATGAATCCCACTACTGTGTATAATTAGAATGGACCAATACAAACCATAAGAAATGGCCTTTCTGAGATTGTGAACTGTATGCTAGGGTCTAAGCCCAAGGTTTTTTGACCCAGAGTCTATTCCTTATCACACCCATTACACCCCTGTGAACACGAGGCCCTGGGGTATAACCGTGACCAAGGCTCTGAGGCACAGACCTTGTTTGGGTGGAGGAGATGGACAATACATAGCATGGGTCCTCAAGAGGATGTATATGTGCTCTGATGAGGTGACAGCCCCTAGGAAGCGTTGTGGCCGGCAAATACTTATCTGGAGAGAGACATTTAACCTGGAGATGCAGAGTCGAGTCAAAGCCAGCCATGGGAGCAGCCCAGGCTGGGAAGTGGAAAGAGCAGAGGCCTTGAGGTGAGAGAGAACTTAGCAAGTTAAAACCAGAAAACAGTCCGGTGGGGCTGGGGTGAAGTCAGGGTGGAAGTTGGTATGAGGTCACAGGGGAGGCAGGGGGCAGATGAAGCCAGGTCTTGTCAGCAGGGATTGAGCTGAACAGAAGCCTGGGAAGGACGTGACCAGATGTGCTTTCCCGTGGACTGCTTCGAGACTCTGTCAGTACTGATTGTTTCTGACCACAGGAAGCAGGAGCCTGGTTAGGGGGTTATGGCGAGCTGGCCAGGTGAGGAGGGAGGGATGATGGCAGCCTGGACGGGGTTGGAGGCTATGGTGAGGGATGGGGGGCTTGGACTGGGGGAGTCTGGGGGCAGAGTTGAGACGGAGGAAGGTTGAGCTGTGATTTGAAGGATGGGTCCTGGTTTGACCTGAGCAACCCATGGAAGGAAGTTCTCACTAAGAAGGGATGTCTGGTGAAGGTGAGAGCTCAGTATTGTGGGGTGAGGGCAGAGAGGGGAAGACGTTCTGGCCCTCTGATTCCTTCCCCCTTCACCCTGGTTCATGTGGTGACATATCAACCATCACCAAACTCCTGGTGTCCCTGAGACCGTTGTGTGCCTTCCCTTTATCTGTTACCTGAAACTACCCGGGGCCATCCAAGTTAGTGTTGGGTGGAGGTGCAGAGGAAGAATCCCGGAGCCTGGCACAGCTCTGGGGGGGGCGGCGAGAGGGGAGCAGGGACGCTGCTGGAGCAGCTTGGGGACAGGTGTGGAGGCCTTCTGTAGACAGGAAAGCTGGTGGCATGGAAGAGAGAGACCCTGGCAGGGAAACTGAGATGGGGGAGGGCGGCAAACGTACACATGGATGGTGTCAGGAACTGAGCCGGAACAGAGGGATCAGAAACTGGGACAGGAGGAGAGGGGATGTCAGCAGACAGTGGGACAAGCAGTTAGATGACTGCTGAGAAGAAACACCAATGCCACTAAAGAGGCAAGATGGTGCCCTTGGGTGTGGCTGCACCAGATGGCACGGTGCTGGCACAGGGTTGTTATGAACCCCTCAGGGTGGCCCCATACCTGTCACCATGCTCCCTTCCCCAGAAAGGAGCTGATTAAGAGCTACACACAGGGGTCTGTGTCTGAAACCAGCTGGCTCGTGACACTTCTCCCATTCCACTTTCTAAGCTCCTGAGGGAGTTCAAGTTTAATAATTTCAAAAAATATTAGGCTAAAAGATGAAACTCAACTGTGGTCTACCAGGTGTCAGCAGGAGCAGGGAAGTGTTGGCCTGTGACACACCCCTCAGATCACACCCCAGTGCCAGCCCAGGCTCCACTTGAGAATGGAGCCTGCTCATCTCTATCCATGAGAATGTTCTGCTCACCAGGACATCTCACTCCCAGAACACAAGTTTTCTGTATCAGGCAGTCTTGTAGACAATATCTAAGTTTAAATGTAAATATTTAAAAATCATAATACATTCTGTTCCTAGAAGGATCTGAAGCATCTTACCAATGAATTAGGGGAGTTTAAGCAAAGATTTTTAAAGAGCTTGCTGAAAGGGCATAAAAGAAAGGAAGAGGAAATCACATCAGGAAATCAGGAGAAGAGGAAATGAGCTCTAAATTTAGCTCACGGCTCATGGTACCCCTAGGGGGAAAGAAGTGCACTTATTTGTTGAGTCCTGAGCACCTGAGAAAGGCAAGCAGCCGAGGTGAACATCTGGCAAAACACTGTGTCCTACTGAGGGGGGAAGTGCCTTGGAGACAGGCACAGGTCTAAGACCAGGTGTGACACTGGGCGAGGCATTAAGTTATCTGAGCACGAAAGCTCTCTCTTTTTTCCTTACAATGAAAGTGATTAGGATAAGCAGGGTGGCTAGTAGGTACACTCCTGGTTCCGGTTCCTGGTTTATAATCCTAGGAGGAATGTGTCACGGGGACCTTATGTAACAAAGAGACAATGCTATCTGGTCAAAACTGCCTCCACTCTGGCCTCTTGGCCAAACTGTTACTTGGAGGAACATGCTTCTCCAAGAAACCACAGACACTTTCTGAGCTCTGGGAGTGGGAGCAGGAGTTCTCTTCTGCCCCAGACTGACATCTTAGGTACCTAGCGGCAGCTGAGGTCAGGTAACTGTGGTTGGTCTGTAGTTCTTGCAAATTCGTGTCTTGGAGCTAAAAGCTGGCAGCTCTAGAGGCTGCAGAAATCTCTTCCATTCCTTAGACAAGCCCAAGCACGCTGCCACACGACGCTGGCCAAGCTTCTGTCTGGACCATCTCACTGCGTGCTGTGGAATCCTGCTCCTTCTGGTGCATTCGATGGGACCCGTGTCCTCATGAGACCCCCTTCCATCCCCTATCCCATGCCAGGCTTCCTGGAGTACAAACCCAGATTGCAAAATCATTTCTGCCTGCTCATCTGTCCTTCAAACTGCCCCTCCCCTGCCCTCAACAAGACCTTGCTCCCTGCTGGGAACACCAGGGAAGGGAACAGAAACAAACTCTCAATAAGGTAACCATGATTATAATAAATAATGATGACTATAGCAGCCAACATGAACTGAATGCTCAGAGTGTACTGAGCACTGTACAAACTTGTCTCATTTAACACTGGGATGGCTCAATTTTATTCCCATTCTGCATAGAGGGAAATTAAAGCTCAGTAAATTTCAGCAACTTTTCCAGAATCACACAGCTGCTACCTGGGAGAGGAAGGAGTCAATTCATGAGCCGAAAGTATTAACCACTTCTCTTATCAATGTAGTGGCTTCTCTTGAGTTTTCTGTCGGGATCATTCCATTGCAAAAGAGCTCTCAACTTTTGTCCTTCCAAGGGATGCACTAATTATAAAAATTAGAAGAGGTACTTGAGTGAAGGAGTACCTCCTAGAACCCCTTAGATGATGTCATGGGTATTTAGCCTCTTGGGTCTCAGTTTCCTGATCTATAAAATAAGACTAGTAAGTGCTTGACATGCCATAGGTGTTGTTATTGTTATTATTATTAGTGAAGTAGATCAGATGAAGCACATTTTGTTGGCAGATGGCCAGGGAGATTGCAGAGGAGAGGTGAGATCTTACAGTTTTGAAGGGTGAAATGCTGTTCACCAGCTCATCAAGAGGGAGAAGGCCACTGCAGGTGTTGAAATGAACATGCGTACAAGCACGAGTTAACACTCAACCGCGTGTTCAAGCAGCCAGACAGCACTGTCCCAGCCTGTCCTGGAAGCCAGGCCACCTGACTGATGGCTCCCGTGACATGTCCATCCTCAGGCCTGTGGAAGGGCAATAGGAAGCAGCTTGCTTTCTCCCTCCTACGTAGGACATATCACATCTACCCAGTGCCTTGTGACTCCAGCACAGGACTGCTGTGGGGTCAATGTGCCTATTTGATCTATGGCTTTGGCCCACCAGACCTGGAGGCCCACTCAGCCAGTGTGGGGGGAGCTGACTGGCAGATGAGCATCGCAGGAGGTCCAATGTCCTCGCCCCTGGCTGTCCCTGACGCTGCAGCAGATGGCTTGTCTTCCCCAGCCCTTCAGAGACAGCCCTTCGCAATTACCACTCCACAGCTGCCATGCGCGAAGGTGAGCTTGGGGCCTCCAGCGTGTGCCTGGAAGATTATGTCACCCCTGCTGGCAGGAGAAAGCTGCCACACTTGGTGAGTTTAGCAAGATTAAATGTGTCAACAGTCGGTTTTGAATATGAAATAATGCAAATGTCTCCTTATTTCATTTGAATTTTTTTTTAAAGTCAAGATTGGTCATGTTTTTTTCTGAAATGCTATAGACTGTGAATATGTTTAACTCTTTCATTTATTCAACAAATGTATGCTGGGGGCTTGTGCAGTGCCAGGTAACTGTGAGACATCAGGAGTCATAGTTCATCTCTTCCTCGTGGAGCTGACGTTCTGGTAGGGCAAGATGGACAATAAATAATAAAGACAAAAATGACATACATTATATATTATGACAGACACTGAGAAATGCCATAGGTGGAATCCTGCTCCTTCTGGTGCATTCGATGGGACCCGTGTCCTCATGAGACAAACAGAGAGGAGAGGAGAGAAAGATCAGGAGTCTGGTAAACAGCAGAGGAGAGAAAGATCAGGAGTCTGGTAGTGATGCTATGTTGAACTTGCCGTCAGATCTGATGGAGGCAGGGGACTTGATGGATGTGCTCTGGCTCCTCTTCACTCTGGCTGACAATCGTTTGGTAGGTGGATCTGGTGGGAGTGGCTGGAACTGCTCTGCTGTGCCTTGAGACAGCTCCAGGCTTCATGGGAAGTCCTTGGGGAAGACTGGAGAGGCAAAATCCACCCGCTACCACCACCACCAGAGGTGACCAGTTGAGAAAGAAGAGCTACCAGGGCATGAGAGATTCAAAGCCCAAACCTGGTAAATCCAGGCAAATGGGGACAAATGGTCATCGTAACCCCACACCAGCGCCTCAGTGAGCCATCAACCCAGCTGCTCAGAGTGGACTCTGGCTTGCCAACTCTTTTCTTTCCTGTCTTTCAACGCCCCCAATGCCTCAGTTTAAATGCATTGCTCACCTGAAACCCAGTCACCAGAGATTTCATCAAGCTCCAACAACTTGATTCTCTCCCTGCGCAGTGAATTTTATTCCTGCTTTGGGTCCTAGAGGAAAGAGAAATAAACACTCATTTCCAGCATAGTTTTGAAAGTCTCCAGGGAAATTTTGCTTGGGGACATCATAGAACTGAGACACATGCCTCAAGTGAGGATGGGATATTCCACCAAGGTTTCAACTGTTACGTCTCCTCCAGAATCACAGACAGGTAGGACCCTGTTGAATCCAGAGCTTCTCCAGGATAGACCCTGCCTTATTTAGCAGAGTGCTCCTTGGTGCTGAGCATAGGCCCTCTCCTCAGGTAGGATGTCAGTTCCTACCCGTTTTTCAACCTTGACTTGTGCAGAAGCAAACTCAGCAATCTCTATCCCCCTTACCTGTCACAATGTTCCTTCTTCTAAGCTCCCAATTCAGTGAAGAGTCCCATCATCAGCCAGGCCAGACCTGTCTGATTCCTCCTTCCTTCTCTCGTATCCCCACAACCCCTAGACCATCCCACCTGTCCTCTGCTGTCCCCTGAACCTGCCCTCTTGTCATTATCTCTGTGCTTTAGTCTAAGCCCTCATCAGCTGGCCCTCGGATGACACCAAGCATCATCACTGGTTTCCCTATTTCCTTCCAGCTCTTCTTCAACAGAGGAATCTTTTTTTAAAAAGTATTCATTGATTCCATCCCTGTCTACCTTGAAAGACCTTCAGTGTTTTCCCATTACTTGCTGGATAAAATCCAAGATCCTCAGCAGGACATACTGAGGCCTCTGGAATCCTGCCCCTCTTACCTCTTTAGCCTGAGCTCAGCTGTTGCCCCTCACTCCACACTGACGACAATCTATAACCTGACAGTCCTTAGAAGAGATAGTCACTCCTTCTACTCCTTCTAGAAGATCCTTCTCCTTTTCTATCTTATTTCAAGACTCAACTGATGTCCCCAACAGGAGTCCTGCCTGATCCTTCCAGTCAGAGCTGGGTGCTCTGCTGACATTCACCAGCCTCCCTGACTTTCTGAACTTGTCCTTATATCATAGAGTTGGGAAGTCTGGAAATGACATTACCCAGATTTACTTACCAGTGCAGCATGGAGTTGTGTCTACCCTCTTCATACAGGGTCTGCTCAGAGACAAGACAGGCAAAAAGGTCCAGTTTAAATTCGTTAAATGAGAGACTGGTGCATGAAATTTGGAGGGCAAAGGAAAAGAATAAATCATTATTTACTTCCAGGAATGGTAGAGAGATGTACTGATAAATGGCACAGGGCAGTGATTTTATTATTATTTTTCACTTTATGATTTCTTGAAAGCCAGCATTTCTATTACCACGACATCCTTAGCTTGCTCATCGGTTTGGTAAGAATTAAACCTCTTGCAATAAGTCTCTGCCTCTTGAAATGTGTAGAGCAGCTTTCATTCCCCTGACTCATATACATACTCCCTGCTTTCCCAAATAGAATTAGTATGTGTATATCTAGTGCCTTCATTCAGGATCTAGCACCTAATAAGTACTAAATATTGTTGTTACTAAGTTAAATTGAATCATAAAAAGAAATGAAAACAGCATAGATCCTTTTACCCCCCAAGGCTACCTGATGAGACTCAAGTTTTTCCTCACCTCATTGGAAATGTACAGATAATGCCAGATCATGTGTGGAATGAAACATAACAAAAAGAGAAAACCTTTGGAACAGGAAAGCCATGCGTTCAAATCACACATTTATTACCAATTATCTGGGATCTGGAGCCAGTTAACTTCTCTAAGTCTGTTTTCCAATCTGTAGAGTGGGGGAAAAAAATCACGCTTTTCAGAGTGCTTATGAAAGTTGATAGTCAATAATCACTGGTTTCCTTTCTCTTCCAAGGAAGAGGAAACAGACGGTTTGAGATGTAAACAGCCTTAGAGATTATTCATGACCTCATCCCCTCATTTTACAGAAGTGGAAAAGGAGGCCCAAAGAAGAAAAGTAACTGGTATAAGACTGCATCATTATTAAATGGCAGAGCCAAGACCAAGATGAATTAGTCTGACTCCACGGGCAGCTCCTTTTTCTTCTAGAAATGTAAATGATGATGATGATGACAACAACCATGATAACGATGATAATTTTATGATTTCAGAAAGACAGAAATAGATAGACCTTCCCTCATGCAAAGTCCCAAATGGAGAAAATAGAAAATGCAGGCGAGGCACCTGTCCCCACCAGATGTCCTGGGACGTGATTACAGTGTGATTAAGAAATAACCAAGTGTTTGGCTGCCAAGGTTTGGGGGATTTTTGTCACTGTAACGTGGTCTGTCCTATCCTCAGGATATAAGCTGATTAGAAATCCGTGATGTTCGACTGATATGCGGTATAGCAATTCAGACTGAAATCACCACTGGTATTGCTAACTAAAGCCAGAAGGAGAGGCCTGGGGCTCTACCTTGCCAGAAACATCTATGCTTCTGTGCAAACTGAGAAGGAGAATATGAGGTAGGCCTTTGGAGTTTTGGAAGGTGAGGGTTGGGCTGGCTAGCACAGGCTCACTGGTCTTAGATACTGGCTCATGGGTTCCTGAAGCCACCTCCTCCTTCATGTTCTCCAACTGGCTCTGGATTGCTCTTGCATACCATCTCAGCATCCTGGTTTATTCAGGGAGGTAAATGTGGGGTTCCCCTTGAGAAGTTTAATCACAGCAAACAAAGAGGCATGGAGATTCTGGTTGGACAAAGTATAGGCCATTTTCCTTTATTGATGTGCCAGAAATTTAGATGGAATTATTACTCATTCTAGAGCTCAGAAGGGAAATAAAATCTTTTGTCTAGAAAGAATTTATAATAAAACTGATGAGGACACCCTGCTTGAAGGCCAGAACACCTAGCTATACCTGGGGCTATGGGGAGTTCACATAAATTTGAGAAGGGAAGATTTGAATAACCCCAAGAGAATGATTCAATCCATTAAGATAAATTTCAAGGTGAGACACTCATCTTGATGGAAAAGCAGACCTGGCACAAGCTTCTGCAATGTGACAGAATAATATGTAGAGTTTGGATTGGAAGAGATGTCAGGGAAGCCAGTAGAAAACCAAGGCCCAGTGAAGTGTAGGGTAGGCATTGGCCTGGGCTCCTCCAGAGCATGAGCCCCAGCAGAGTAGGGGCTAGCCTTGCTCACTGCTTTATCTCAGCATCCAGGACCACTCCCAGGGCCCAGTCGGGCCTCCAGAGAAGTTGTTAGGTGAGTACTGTACACAGATTGCACCCTGGTGGACTTTCTCTTCTCAGAGAGACAAAGGTAAGCAGGGTATCTTTGGATAATGGATTCATTTCCCTCTAATTCTTTGGCTTTCTCTCTTGCTTTGGGAGACTGTTCCTGACATATGCAGCTGAAGACTAGAAATGTATACATCTGAGCCAGACACAAAGACACAGGAAAATAAAGAAAAGTACTAGGATCTGGCCAACAATACAATACTAGGCCTACACTTGGTAGAGAAGGAAAGGGGCCCACTTAAGAAGCAGGTTATACATTTCAAAACCTAGCCTAGCAGGAGTCAGGGAACTACCTACAGATGGAACTAGAACTCTAGATGGCCACCCCACTGTCACAGGCAAGGGGGCAGAGAGCAAGACTGAACAGAGAAGAGGGAGGTGGAGAGGGGCCTACAGCATGAAGATGGTCTTCTCCAGAAGCACGAGTGGCAGCTGCAGTTCTGAGTTCCTTCAGCAGAGTCAAAAAACGAGGAGGAAGAAAACTGCTGTGATGGAGGAGCCTCCTAACAGGAGCCTCCCGTTGTTGTTGCAGAGCAGCAACAGCCAACAAAGCTCAGGCTGGGAAATGCCCAGGGATGCCCTGCCAATCCCAGAGAAAAGTGGGGACATGAAAAGATCAGAACCATACACGCTCGGCATGGGCAGGTCCTGCTCACAAGAGGGAAGGGCAAGGGACACCGATCATGTGGAACAGCCCCAGGATGCCAGAAACATTCTGCTTAAAGGGGAAGTGGGAATTCGGCTTCATACATACATAGGTGAGATACAGAAAAGTTGGAACCTCAAGAAAACCGTGTGGGATTGAAGCTGCACCTGGGCACGAGCCAGTCTTTTTGGGCAATTGTAGCAAGTCTGAAAGGAGTTTTTTCCCCTATGTCTTAGTTTGTTTTCTCTATCTCCTTTCCCCCAGATGTCACTGAGCGTCTGCTATGTACCATGGCTGGCAACAGCAACTTGGGTCTGAGAACATATTGTTGGTGGGCTAAATTTGGTATCTTTGGGGCTGGAGCTGGGATATTCTAGTACATTCTATTGACTTGCACGCTCTTTGCAAAGCAAGGCCTTGGAATTGGAGAGACCCTATGCTCTTGTTGTCTCAGCAGCCACACCCAGGACCAATGGGTGGACAATACCAAGAGCAGCTGCTCCCTGGGAGACACTTGGGCTCCAGCTGGGAAGTTCCCCTGGCAAGACTTGTGGGGATGCAAACCTCAGGGGCAAGGGCTTTTGTTTCTTTGGATTTTAATTCACAAGAGGAAGGGAGCTCCAGCTTTGAACTTTGATTTCTCTCTTGGAATTTAAAAATGGAGAGAGGTCCATGGCGCTCACGTTCAGGGTATTTTTAAGTTGTTGGTGTTGTGCCTCTTGGGGTATTTTTAAGCTGTCACATGGTGCTCATGGGAAAGCTTCCTCTGCTGAGCTATATTGGACAGTGTGGCTTGAAATTTGAGATGGGAAATACAATCGGGATGAATTTTTGACCCAGGGCGCGGTGGGGACTTGGAGTGACTTTACTGAATGACTTGTTTTGGCCAGTTCAGAGGCTTTTGGAGGTAACAGCTGAGGCTCCTGCCCCACAGCCCCTGGCAGTCAGA
This sequence comes from Geosciurus inauris, assembly GCA_004024805.1. NCBI lineage: Eukaryota > Metazoa > Chordata > Mammalia > Rodentia > Sciuridae > Geosciurus > Geosciurus inauris. The sequence goes on from PVHX01004145.1 coordinate 116,680, forward strand.
GAAGACTGTGAACAGGGAGGGCAGGGCTCCTCTGCTTGCCGCCACCCCCAGAAAGGTCAGGCTTGCTCTGACTACCTGGAGTCTTGGCACTTAGGCCCAATTAGATAAGTAGACAGAACCCGGGTGGAATTCAGGCGGAACGCTAATCCCACCTGCCTCCTGTTTCCACGAAGAAGAGGTTTCTCCTTGTCTGCCATCTGTTTGCTTAATTCCTTCCAAGGACAGTGGAGTTGCTAACACTCAGAAGGCCAGGTGTGGGCCGGGAAGTGAAGTTGGAGACTGTAGTGATACTGCTCACAGCCAGCCAGGAAGCCCATAGGGCCCTCTGTGAGTTTGAAAATGACATCCTATCTGGGCAGGCACCATGGCACAGGGGTTGGTAACAAGATATATGTGTGCCAAAACAAATAAGCCCCTTTTGCTTTTGTAGGATGCTTGGAGAGTGGAGCTGGGCTAGGCTCCAGTTCCTGCTGGTTCCCTTAAAGGAATGCTTTTGTGCAGGGCCCAGACTGCACAGCCTCACCCAGCAGCGCTAGGTACTTGCTTGCTCTCTGCACACCAGGGAAGCCCTCAGCAAGCTTGCCTCTGGGGGCCCAACCCCAGAACCTCTGTTCTCTTGATTCAGCCTCTCAAGGCCTGTGGTCTCCAAGTCCAGGATGGAAAGTACTCTGTTTTAGCCTAGCTTGTCCTGGGTCTCCTGTGCCTTGGGGGTTATTGGGTACCTGACTAAACCAAAAGTAAAACACCCTCAGGTCTCTGCTGAGCCAGAATCCGCTGTGATGTCCTCTGTCTGCCAGAGCCTTAAAGGGCAAAGGGGGTAAGTGAAATAAACTCTACCCAAATGCCTTAACAATAATGATAATTCAGATTATTTGTCTCACCTTATATAATAACAACCTGAGTTCTTATGGTAGTAAAATCCCCTTCCCTTTTTAGATAAGTTTACATCATAGCTGAAGATTTTACATTGTACCCTCTGTCCAAAATGAATGATATATAAACCCACGCTTTATTTGTTTGTATGCTACAAGGTCTGGAGATGTTGACAGGCTGGTCTTGAACTGCTGGGCTCAATCCATCTTCCTGCCTCAGGCTCCCCAGTAGCCAGGACTTCAGGTGTGTGCTGCCAGGCGCAGCTTAAACCCACACCTGGACCCATTAAAAGAATCCCTTTTGCCTCTCTCTAAACCCTCTTGCTGTCGCCCTCTCTGTAGCTGTGAAATCCAATCTGTGTACCAGGGAACACCCACAGATTGTCAGAGCCTTGTTAAGACAGATCTCTACAAGAAGTGAGAGGGTGGGGCACGCATGGAGCATAAGCCATTAAGTAGAATTTAAACCAGCGCGTCACTCCAGTCGTCGGGCCAAGCCTGCTCCATTGAGGCATTCACCCGTGGAATCCTCGAGAAGGATTCTTTAAATCAGGATTTCATTAGGTGGGCAATGGAAAGTGTTGAACAGGACAGAGCCCAACCCATACCCAGAGAGGAGAAATCGATGTGGCCTAGGTCATAGTTCCATATATTAGAAATAAAAGCTACATAGTAATTTCAGGTCCAGCAGGGGGCTTTGGAGAACAAGTGTGCCCACCTGGACTTGTCCTCTTACAGGCAGGTGCCTGTGGTCCAGAGCTGCCTGCCCTAGGAAGTCCACACTTTCCCTCCAGACACTCAGTGCCAAGCACCTTAACTGTCTCTGCAAGTCCCCCACATTCACTCTAATGCAGCCTCCGAAGGCTCCCCACGTCCCCTGAGCTTTGCTGACCTGCCTGCTTGGGTTTAAGGTAGGAATGGCTACGAAGGTGCAGCATGTCTCCAAAAGGAGTGCCCTCGTGCCAGGGTCTGCCTGGGACAAGGAGGCCCCCGGGACATGAACTTTCAGTGCTAATGCTGGGAAAGTTTGGGGCGAACCAAGATGTGCTGGTCACCCTAGGTGGGGCCTTATTATCCTGTCGTTCTAGTGACTGCGTTCTCTGCACCTGATGGGAATCTTCCACCCCTTTTCCTGCCTCCCTACCAGCCATGCTGCCTGATGGATCTTGGGTAGTAATACCAAGTATAAGCTGGAGTTATGACAGGTAATGAAACTGAACTCTTTCCTTTCTGTGAGTCCAGAGTCAATAAGAGAAAAAGCTTAGGGACACAGGTGCTCCCTATGGTCTGTGGAGTCCTCTCTGAAGGTTAATTCTGGAAGTGGGTCTCCCTTTTAGTATCCACATCATGCTTAGAAGTTCTGCTGTGTTTCTCTAGGTTAAAATAACATTTCTGTTTCTTTTGTGCAGAACAGGACATCTTTCTCATTTCAGATTTATTCCATGCCAGACAGGCAGAGACTGGTCAGGGAGCTGTCAATTTCTCTTGTTTTCATGGTGGTCACATGGCCAATGACCAAATCCTTATGATGTTCTGGCTACTGTTTTATTTATTATTTATTTATTTATTTATTCACACCTGTGGTTCAAACAGACTGGGCTGCTGCCATGGTGCCACAGCCAGACGGAGCCTTCTGGTGGTAATTATGTGACTCCAGGGAGCAGCCAGAATACAATTTATAGGACTTGCTGGGAGAGTCACATGACAAATCTGCACCTATGGGCTTGGGTAGGTCAGGTGATGTGCGGATACCATCAACTCCAGGACAAAGGTAATCCGTTTGCAATTACAAACTCGTTAGTTCTTTATTTGTATTCAGTGTGGCAAAGCCATTCATGAGAAACACATTTTTAAAACATCATTACTATAAAATTTGCTAAACTGAGTATAAACATTTTACCAGCAATATGTTCCGAAGAGTTGTTTTATTTTTTTTGTTTTTTAACAGAAACATTACTGCCTAGCTGCCCGGCTCCTAGGTTGGGTCACGCATTAATAATGTCGCTACGTTGGACTGCCATGGTACCGTTTCTGCCTGTCTCGTGAATTAGGCCGTGGTGAGTTTTTTTATTTCTCACGGCTATGGCAGTAAGCAGTGTATCATCATTATGAAGCTTTCTTTTTTACTTTATCTCGTACCATCAAGTGTAATCAGAGGACCAGAGGGACTGTGTTCCTTGGAAGGAGATTTCAGACACGAAAACATTTGGTTTACTGGTCTCAGAGGAGCCCTGGGTCTGTCACACGGGGGAGATTGCTGGGCACAAATGTTACTCAGACAACAGATAACTCTTGAAGAAGGACCTTTCAAAGAGTAGGAGCAGATTCATCTTTGGCCTTTAAACTCTTTAGCATCCTAGAGTCTAAATGGCTTTGACCCTTGACTTTTTCTGTTATAGTTTTCCAGTTAAGGTTTACAAATCAGAATTGTGTTTGGCTCTTGTCAGGCACATTGGTTGCAAGTAGATTCCAGGTCCTATCCCATGAACAGGAGTGACATATGCTCAGAGCAATTGAGGTTTTTCCAGATGAGGGGAGAAAGGAGAGGGAGCAGCCCTTGTCCATTAGCTTCTCCTGAGTCTGAATCCTCACTACATCTTCCTGCGTGACCTTAGGGAAGTTACTCAGCCTCTCTGCTTTATGTTTCTTCTTTTAACAAAGGAGACAATGGCTCATTGTCAATGACACAAAGACTCATTGGAGACTCATTAAAGATTAAAAGGTGGACTATATAAAATTTTCAGCACTAGCTATTTACTAGTGTTATTACCTTTTTAGCTACTTCTGATGCTGCCACCTGTGAAGAGACTCACAGAGTCTGCAGCAGTACTGTAACAAGCAGAGGGTGTTGGGCTGTGAGCAGGGGCATGGGCTCTCTTCTAATTAGGTAGGTGAGAGGTCGCTGCCTCTGTTCTGGTCTATGGGACAACCACTGGTTCTTCTCTGATTGCTCCAAATGAACTTTTCCTCACTCTAGACCTGGGGGAAGGGCTGAGCCGATTATCCACATAAGCATTAAAAGAAAAGATCACTTTGGGGAAGAGCATAGACTTTTAGAGAACATTTGGAAAGCAGTTACAGCTGGGTAACAGCTAGCTTTACCCTTTGCCTGCATTTTTTAGCAGGGCCTTTGGGGACCACATTCCTTACACACACGCTCTTTGTGAGGTGTGGAAATGGAATACTGGTGTTCACACTACCCTTGGGGTGGTGTGACGAGGACCATGTCCAGGGGCCTCGTGTTTGGCTATAATTACCAGCCCTCCATGGAGATTGGCTTCACCTTGGGAACCTCATGGTGGATTTCAGCATGTGGTCCCAGAGCGAAGGCTTTGGTCTAGGGTGGGATGAATCCTCTTCATAAAATACTTGGTTTCTGTCCCCAGGAATTTAATGACAATGCTGAGACTTAACCCACAGGTAAATTGTTCAAATTTTCAGGGAACCATGGTCCCTGCCATCATGGAATAAAACTCATGACCTAAAGGAGGAGACATGTGTGCATCTGTCTAATTACCACAAGCATGGTAACTGCTCTGAGACTGTTGGTTAAATTAGGAAGAAATCTAACGAGGTCCTCAGGGATCAGAGAGTCTCTTGAAAGACACGTTTCTGAAGGAGAGGTGAAATTTTCCAAGTGAAAAGAAGAGTGAAGGTGTCCTTAAAGAGAAGCAGTATTTGCGAATTTCAGGAGGGAGAGGAAACCTGGCACACTGGAGTGGCTGAAAGTCATTTGCCATAGTATCAGGACAAGGGCCTGCTGAGGTTGTGAGTGGGCAGGAAGCAAGATGTACATAACCAAGAGTAAAGCCAGAGTCAGATCATACCTGACCTTGCAGAACACCAGAAGGACTTGGAGTTTATCCTGAAGACAACAAAGACCCACTGAATGATTTCATAAAGAGAATTGACAGGATCACATTTATAGTAGAGGAAGTTCATTCTGCGGTGGGGATGGAGATGCTGGGGAGACACGATGTTGGCCCTAATTAGGGAAGTGGCAGCAAGTAGTGGAGAGTAAAGCAGAAGTGCTTTAATAAACTGAGCAAGATGAAAGAGTGAAAACCAAGGCCTCCATTCCTGGACTAGGCTACTGAGAGGTTAATGCTATAGAGGTCCTTCCTATTTGATACATATTTTTAGATACAATTCACTGGCAAAATTCTCTTTTCATCTATTTTCTTGAACGTAGTAATTATTGTTATTTTCAAGTATTTAAATTATGTGTTGGATAACTTCAATATTCAGGTCATCTGTGCATCTATTTATATTGACTGTTTTACTCATGGGTTTCAGTTATTTGATCCTGTCTTCTGGCATGTCTGGTACTTTTTTATTGAATTATGAACACTATGTAAAACGAAAACATCAGATGTTTTATTTCTCCAGAGAGGAACAGAGGAATGAGTTATTAGCATCTTATCCTTCCCTCCTTCTCTTTTTGGTTTTGAACCTTTAATGAAAATGAAAAAAAAAAAAAAAAAGAAACATATAATATTGAGTTCAAGAACACTCTTGTTTGGTATGTCCTTGAATCAAGTGTTGGGGGTATATGTGACAAACAGTATATATATCCACAAAGACACTCACAGCCATAGAATGAAATCTTAGCACCTGGCACAGCTAAGTCTGTTTTCTCATCACACAGCAGCACATCAGTGACCTCATGGCTGATGGATAGCAGGTATTCAGATTCTGGGGATGACAGGGAGCTCCCCAGCCATATCCTACACTGTGATCCATCTGCCTCCTGCAACTCACAGTATTCCTCCTCATGCTCAGACCTCTGCATCAGCCTCACGGATGCTTCAACCAGAGGCAAGGTATCAGCCACCTCCAGAAGCACCGCCTACTCCACCCTGGTGGTGTTTGTACCAATGGGTTGATGTCAACCTCAGGGCTGAGAGGCACAGGGGGAAGCCACGGGGTCTTCCCACATTCAGGATCTCAGCAGGTTGTGGGTAAGCAGCTTCATGTTGCCACAATTGCTCTCCCCAGGCTGGAAGCAGAAGGAAAGCAAGACTTCTTATAAGGAAGCAGGGTGTAGAGAAACCACCCTGATTCCGTGGAGACCTTTCTAGTTTAGCTCTTGCTTTATCCCTGAGACACAATGCTTCAGGGTCTCAACTGACAAGCTAGGGGTTCACCAAGGCCTTGTACATGGCACGCCTCACATTCCAATTTTTGTCTTCCTAACACTGTGAGACAATAACAGTCTTGGCTAAGGCTTTTTACTAGCTTGGACACTGCTTTTTACTTGATTTCTCTGTGCTTTTTACTTGATTTCCAGCTTATAGCTTGGACGTTGTCGAATGACTCAAAGGGAAATTGCACATCAGCCCTCTCTCTCTCTTGCTCTCTCACTCTTTCTTTCTCTGTGCATGCGTGCATGCGTGAGCACTTCCTTTTTCTCCAGCTTCTTGGGCTGCAAGTCCTGACTTCTTTGTAGCTTGAGTTCCATTTTTTGTCTGTCCAACCCAATAAGATGCTGTGAGCTCTAGAACATTGCTTTTCCCTTCCCATGCCAGGAATGGACCCCTGGATCAAGGAGAGAACACCTTGTTGAATGTAAGGCTCAGCCCCACATGCTTCCCTTCCCTGGGGACCCTGACCCTTCGAGTCTGGGACAGTTTGCTTGTTCTCTGATGCCTTCAAACAGCTGCTTTTAGAATGTTTTCCAGCTCTTATAGTTTTTCTTCGACAGGAGTTAGTCTGGTACCATCTACCCAGTGCAAGTCTGGACTTAAGATTAATATTTCTTAAATGCCTAAAAACCTGAAACTAGATTCAAATTCTTATGAACTTACAAAAACAAAAGGCCAGATTGATAAATTTAAACTAATTTAGCACATGTGATTGACAACACGATACCTATATGGTTCAACTTGTTAATCATGTGTTAGATTCAAAACAAAAACAGTAAAATTAAAATCATTGCTCCCTTAATATGATTAAGGATGTATTTAAATATGTGACTATTTCCTAACTGCAGGTTTTTAATTGTGCTGTGTAATTCAGTCTCAGCTTTCCTTTCTCCCAGCAACTAAATAACTTAAACTCTACTTCATAGCATGAGCCACGGCATTATTTGGCCTCATGTTGCATCAACATTATATTTATGCATAGGATTAAAATATGCTCTTTTCTCTTTGTGTAAAGTGCTGTCAGCACTTAGAATGGTGTTCTTTGGCACCAACTTATGTTGAACACAAACACAGGCCCTGAAATCTCACAGCAGTCCCCACATCCGGGTGGCCATCTTGACATGTCAGGATGTATTTAATGCTGATATTCTTAGATCATCATTGAGAGGAAAACACAGATGTAAAGAACTACCTTAACTTGGCTTCCAAGACTCTGTGAGAGTGGATCCCAGTAACTGAGATGGCTGAAAGGTGGCCCCCAGCAGGGTACGGTGGGTCTGCTTCTGTCCTAAGGCTCCTAAGAGCTTCTTCTCAGCCTTGTCACTCCCACAACCAAGAAGAGCACCAGGCCCAAGATGCCCTCCCTGAAATCTCCAGGATCTCATGTGGACCTCTCCCCTCACCCTCCCCTCCCCATCCCTCAGCCTGGGCTAGAGGTAGCTTCTCATTGAGGAGCAGATGGTGACGCACCTGAGTTCCTCTCCCTGAGAAAACCTGAGGGACAGGAATCCCCAGTGAGACCAGTGCAACCTCTACTTAGCATTCGCCTTCTTCTTCCAGTAGGTGTGTGTTAGAGAGAGAGTGTGCTCCAGACTGAAGTGTGCCCCTGCCCAGGCTTGTACACTGGCGTCCTAATCCTTGATGCCTCAGGAAAATGGTGGTCTGTGGAGATAGAGTCTTTGAAGCTATGAAGTTAGAATGAGGTCTGAACCAATATGACTGGTGTGTGGACCTTATTGAGAAGGGGAAATCTGGACACAGACCGATGGAGGGGAGAGGGGATGACAGGACAATACAGCCATCCATGGAAGCCAAGGAGAGAGGCCTGAGAGGAGATCAAACCCACCAACATCTTGATCTTGGACTTCCAGCCTTCAGATCAGCACAAAAATAAATTTCTGTTGTTTCAGCCACTCAGTGTAGCAGAGTACTCTTGTTTTGCAGCCCTAGCAACTAAGGAGGGAAGAGAGAGAGGAAAGAGGGGGCGGAGAGGACCAAGCAGAGGGAGGGGTGGGAAAAAGAGGGGCAAGGAAGAAGCCCAAGGAAAGTGCCAGAGGAGAGATGCAGGCTCAGGATCTGGCAAGCACGCAGGCATGATCCTGGGGGTTGGGGAGGGTACGGCAAAGTTGGGGAAGTGCCAGTCTGACTGCCTCCCACTCACTGAGGGTCTGTGCCTTCAGAGAAGAAAAGGCACAGCCTGGAGGCTTTTATTCTTGGATCTGTTACACAATAGCAGCAAAGAGCCACCAGCAACCTTGCTTTTCCTGAGCTCCTGCTTTCCTAAGGACTGGGCTAATGATGGGATGGAGCAGACAGGATGGAAACCTACCAACCCAACCCAGAGCAGGACGAGGCAGGAGAGTGGAGGGGAGGAAAACCCAACAGATCCACACCTGGGTGCCACTTGAAGTTTGAACCCAGCCACACACAAACATGGAAGCAAAATTGCTACTGGAAGTCACTGTGGGATAGTGAAAAAGATATTAGATTTAAAGAGTCTTGAGTTTAAATTCTGTCGCTTATGTACCTTATTTACAACCTTGGGTAAGACACTCAAGACTCTCCAACTAATGTTTCTGAAAATATAAAATGGACACACTGATCCCTGCTTCACTACATTATTAGCAAATTGCATGAGACGAGCATGTGGAAAGGGACTTAGCCTAGTGTCTCACACACAGTAGGAGCTCAGCAGATGGCACTCGTCCTTCAAACAGAAATAAACCTTTTCTTCCATGACCCAAGTAAAGGGTCCCTAATGTCCAGCAGTCACTGATGATTTCTTGAGTTTGAGTTTGATGGGAGTGAAGGTGGGGAGCCTGGGGTGGGATACCCAACTGAAAGGAAGTAGGGGTGAGCAGTGGGATGGGGGACAGGGCTGAGGAGGAAAGAAAAGTCTACAGAAACAGGGAGGTCCCTTCATCAAACCTAAGGGGGCTGCAGTGGACGCCCCTCAGAAGGAAGACCCAGCAGCAATGTCATGGGGAGGGTACACTTGGAGGCAGAATGAGCTGAGGTGACCCAGGTGTGTGCAGGGCAGCTGGAGGGGACAGGCCTGCTTCAGGAACTAAAGTGGGCTGTAGCCAAAAAGGCCTGATAGCGGGAAGGACCTGAGCTGAGAGACCAGCTGTGCTCCTGTCCAGCTTCTGAGACCTGCCTGCCAGAAGCACTCTAGGGAAAGCCAGGCACAGAGACCAGGCCAAGTTTCTGTCTTGGTTCCTGCTTCCACCAGAGAACGGCAAACACAATGAACCCAAGGGAAAACCCCATGTTAGCAAAGAACACTGGAGATTTGTTATTAGGGTTTTCACCGCTGAAACAGTTAATAGTGTCTGTGGCACAATGATAAGCACTTGCAAACATTTATTGACTTCTTTTGATGCCTTGTTTTTCATCAGGGAGCCTGAAAGGCAAAGCAGAAAAACAAAGATTGTTGATTGCAAAGTTATGCATGCCAGGCAATCAACCATGGGCAGGCTCCAGAGCCTCCAACCTACAGGGCTGACCTAGCCTCCTGGATGAAGTGAGTGTCATGATACTGCTCCTGTCCCTCTGTCTGAAGAAGACCCTACACTCTATGATCAGCTGGAATCGTTTCTAATAGGGGCCTGTAGGTATGTGTGCTGGGCGTGGTCACTGGGGAAGAAGGAAGGAGAGATGCTTCTAATTTTTGTGTTGTATCTGCCCCAGCATCCCAACTAGGACCACCATGTGCTCAGTCAATGTTAGATACATGTGTATTGAAGGGAGGAACAATAAGAGAGGGGGTAGGGGAGCCAAGAGAGGGGAAAGGAGCTATTGCCAGAATAACTGATGTGTATGTAGTGCTTACGGTGGACCATGCTTTCCCTAAATGCCATTTCATTCTTTCATCATCCTTCTGAGGTAGGTATTTATTATCACCATCACCACCACCACCACTGAGATTATCATAATCACCACCATTTTAGAAATCAAGAAACAGAGGCACAGGAAAAAGAAGTAATCTGCCTAAAATCTAGGATTGCCAATAGAATACAGGGCGCCCAGTTAAATTTGAATTTCAGATAGAAATGAATGTCTCAGCATAAGTAGGTCTTAAATATGGCACGGGAATAATTATATTGGAAAATTATTTGTAACATGTGAAAGTCAAATTTAACTGGGTATCCTATATATAGGATACTCTCTCTATATTACGTCTACATTTTTTTTTCTCTGTTAACTACACTAAAGTGAAAAACTGAGCAAGGATTATAGCAAGTCTCTGCTCCTAAGCTATACTGCACATTTGAAATGTGCCCAGTGTTTTTTAGAGACATATCTAAAAATGCCTTGACTCTTTGCCTGTTTCTTGGTCTATTTAAGCTTTCTACTTCTTTTTGAGTCAGTTTTTATAATTAATGTTTTCTTAGAAAACCATCCATTGCATCTAGATTTTGAAAGTAATTGGCCTAGTCCATTGTCTTACATTTTTAAATCTTCTTAGTATTTGTAATTTTGCCATTTAAAAAAATCATTCCTTACTGTCATTTCTCCTGTCAAAGACACAGCCTTTTCAATGCCTTAAACTGTTTTGGAAGAACAATTTTTTTATTATTATTATTTATGACCACAGGGTTCTCTATTTCAATAATTCCTACTTTTTATTATTTATAAAAAGAAACTTATCATTTCTTTTTCTTGTATTCTGCATGGTTTTATCTTCTGGACTTGGATGTTTAGTTCATTGTTTAAAATCTTTCTTGTGTCTCAAACCAACATTAAGGCTAAACATTTTCTACTGAATGTTATTTGGCTGATTCTCACAGGTTTTAATATGTCATCTTCTCAATTTTTATTTTTCATTAAAATTCCAGCTTTGACTTTTCTATATTTCAGAGATTACTGAGAATTTTCAAGATATCCAAGTGAGTTTTCTATTTTTTTACTTTTTATGGACAAATTTTTTTTGACATTTTCTAGTTTTAGTGTATGATTTCTATTTGTCTTGGAAGTAATTTATATTCCCTTTGTGTCCTAGCACATGGCTAAATTTCTAAGAATGTATAAAAAATGTACATTTTCATTCTGTTGATTATGAAGGAATATGTATGTGCATCGAGTTTGTCAGTTATTATTCAACTCTCCCAGAGTTTTACTTTACATTTATCTAAAGGATTTGAATATTTTTGAGAAAAGTGTGTTTAGGTGTAGTAAAATTTCTTTTTAAATTTTTTTTTAAATTTTCAATAATATTGAGTATTTATTAAAAGGTAACAGTGTGTAGAATGTATTACAAGTAGTCCAATACAGGACTCATAAATATTCTTAACTTAGGATATGGATTTGCCAGTTTACAGTGCATAAGGACAAAGGTTATCTTTAGAGGAACTATGTAGTTGAGTTTTGTGCAAAAGAGAATTTGACTTCAGTAAATACTTTTCCATATATATATGTGTGTGTGTGTGTCTGTGTATATACACACACACACACATATATGTTAATTTTAGTACATTCAGAGTAAGGAAAAAATAGGGTTTTCTTTTGTATAAGTCTCAAGAATTCCTGTTTTTTCCTTAAATAAAACTGACAATATTTTATGGATAAGAAAAAAAAGTTTAAAAATACCTTTTTGTTTTATTTTGTTTTCAGCTAAATCCTTCAATTATTGTTGATTCTGCTTGACAACTTTTTCTTAATGTGATTGTGGATTTGCTTATCTTTTATATTTACTTCTGGCAGCTATTTTATACATTGTAAAGTTATGTTATTGGTGCATTTAGAGCTTTTTGACTGTTAGGGCATCCTTATGGATTTTATCTTTTACCATTAGAAAATATACATATTATTTTATAACACTTTTAGGCCCAAATCCTCTTTCTATGCCATAAATATTGCTATCCACCCCCATTTTCTGTTTGTTCTTGCATCTCTCTTTTTAGATTTTGCTATTTTTAGATCTAAGCATAGGGCAGAGCATTGGAATTTGCTTTTCCCCAATCTCGGTCTATGTTGTTTTGTCTTTAAAGCAGATTTCTTGTGTGTAATTGATGTACAGTCAAATGTACGTTTAAAGTGCACAAATGTATACTCATGACGAATCACCACAGTGGTTGCTTTCAGCATTACTTAACGTCTTTTTCATCATTATTTACAATAGGGATGTTAGATAGAGTTGCTTTAATTGAAATAAAGGACATGTTTTTATGTTTGGCCTTATTTTATGCTTTCTGTACTATTACATTGTTTTTATATTTTTTCTCATCCAGTCTTGCTGCACTGAAAAGGTCATATTTTTAGTTACTATTTTGGCCCCTGCTAACTTGGAAGCTTTTCTAGATGTTTCTGGGTTTTAGTGGGCACATATATATGGAAGGGAATATTCAAGTCTGTACTTGTCTATCAGTACGTTGACGGTCCCAGTGTCCCAGGAGAGACGTTTTAGTGTAGTTTTTATTTAACTCAATCCCAGTCACACACCCTACACTGAAATGAAGGGTCAGGATGCTTTCACTTTTCCATTTCTTCTGTCCCCCAACCCCAGGAATTCTTGGAGTTTGTTGAAATCCTTCGAAGTTTTGGTTTCTAGTTTTAAAAAATATTCACAGAGCGTTCTGTCTCATTGCAGGAGTCAGTCGCCTTACATTCCTCTATTCCAGTTTAGCCATAACTTTCACCCGGTCAGTCCTAACCCCTGTCCTGTCCCTCAGTCATTGGCCCCCCTAGCACCCACTCATGTCTCCCTGCCACCTCTCCTGCCATTGTTCCTGGGGCTTCATCACCACCTTGGTGACATCCTACAACTTGATCTCTGAAGCCCCTGCCTTCCTGTACTCCAGTGGCATTTTCTGATGTCACCCAAGTTGCCCACTCAAGTGCCCATTTCTCAGACTTTGTCATCTTCACTATTGCACTCTGTCAGCTACCATGATGTCACCCACAGTCTTTCTCCTTGTTCCCCCATTCCTTGTTCAGCTGCTCTCCAACCTGATGACACTGCTCTTCCTTGTTGGCCACCTCCTCATGCAGGACCTCCTCATCCAGTGTGGGTTCCAGGATCTGGAGCCTCCCCTACAAATCCATTTAACTCCTTTGCCTATTCTTGTAGAGGACCAAGTAGTGCCCGTGCCACCAATATAAGCCCACCTGGAATCTGTAAATGTGGTCCAACTCAGATCATCTTTGCAGATGCAATCAATTTAAAGATCCAAAGATGTGGTCATCTGGATTAGGGTAGGCCCCAATCTAATGACAAGTCCTTAGAACAGAAAGAGAAACAGGCACAGGGACATACAGAGAAAAAGTCAATGTATAGACAGAGGCAGCGATTGATGAATCAGCAAGCTGAGGAATGCACCAGAAACCAGCAGAGAGACAGGGAATAGATTCCCTATCAGAGCCTAGAGAAGGACCCAATGCTGCCAACACCTTGATTTCAGACCTCTGGCTTCATAATTATAAAAATAAATTTCCATTGTTTTAAATCACCAACTCATAATGGCAGCCCTAAGAAACTAATGCATTCCTGCTTGTGTATTGAACCAGAAAAGGCTTGAACTACTTACAACCAACTACTAGTACTCCTCACTTCTACTCAGGGTGCCAGACATGGCTGGGGAAAATCCCTCCAAGCTCTTAGAATTCTGAACTTTCCTGGGTTTTCTCCTGCTCTGGTGTCACATGTCTCCATCTCCATTGCAGGTTTACCCTCACAGGCCAGCACTCAGAATGCAGGAGAGTCCTGGGATCTGCTCTGCTTTCTATGAGCTTTCTGCCCGCTTAGCTATGAGCTTCAGAAACAGGTACATTGGTGCTGCTCATTGTCCTTTCTCCAATAGTAGCTTGCTATTTGCAACTTCAAATTCATCTGTCTCAGTCTCTCCTTGAATGTCTAATTGGCATTTTGATTAAATAGGAATAAACCGAAATCTGGATTTCTCATCTGACATATCTGCTTCTTATTGCAGTTGTTCATGTCTCGGTAAATTACCTGAAATTCGTGAGACACCCTTTTCCCTCTCAGTAGCTCCCATTTCAAACACATCAGCTCAACCTCCAACATTTCTCCAAATGGAATTGCTTTCTGTCTCTCAATTTCCAAAACTTCATCCAAATCACATTCATCTCTCTCCAAGATACTGACAATGGCCTTTTCATCGATCAAGAACTCCACCCCTAGA
>PVHX01004146.1:0-70737 GCA_004024805.1 Geosciurus inauris
TTTTATTTCTAAGATAAGTCAGGATGTGGCGACCTTTCTGGGGGTAAATTGGAAATTACATTGTGCTTATAGATCCCAGAGTTCAGGACAGGTAGAAAGAATGAATCAGAACCTAAAAGAGACCTTAACTAAATTGACCTTAGAGACCGGCGGAGACTGGGTGTCCCTCCTCCCCTTTGCCCTATTTAGGGTGAGAAACTCACATTACCAGATGGGTCTAACCCCCTTTGAAAGGTAGTAGGTAGTAGGGCTTGGCGCTACTGCCCCCATTGTCCCTAAACTACAGGAACAGGTCCTAGGTGAATTCTCAGATGCTGACTTACTATTTAAACCACAGGGGACCCAGTGGGCCCACTGGCACATATGGCCCAAGTTATGTGCCTTATATGAGACTGGATCTCCTCCGGAACACCACCGCTTCTGCCCGGGAGACTGGGTTTATGTCAAGCGTCACTGCCAGAGGACTCTTGAACCTCGCTGGAAGAAACCATTCATCATCCTGCTGACAACTCCCACCATGCTGAAGGTCAATGGAATAGCAGCCTGGATTCATTACTCCCACGCCAACCCTGCAGATCCTTTTACCACCAAAAGTGACTATTTAACCCCAGATGCTGCCACAGAATGGAGAGCCCAAATACACAAGGAAAATCCTTTAAAGCTAAAATTATCCAGGTCTACACCTTCTTAGGACTTCTGGTTATACATGGAGGAGACTCAAACCCTCATGTCCCTTACAATCTTACATGGAAACTAATTGACTCAGTGGGACAGATCCTCAACCTTACTTCTCGTGTAGCCCCTCAGAACACCTGGTACCCTGATTTGAGTTTTGACTTGTCCTTGGTGATGGCCCCTGGCAAAAGCAGGTACCCCATGGGACAAGGTAAAGTACATTATGATGTCTGTCCTCCACCTTATGGGTCCCCATGGCGGGAAGAAAATTGTGGGACAATTGATGATTTTTATTGCACTATTTGGGGCTGTGAAACTCAAGGACCATGGATGAAAACTAGACATGCGCTGATAGAGATTGTAAGGGATCCCAGATTTATAAACAACTGCCCTTGGTACCCTGCTTCAGGCAATAATCCAGCATCCCCCCCATCCCCCTTGTAACCAACTCCTCCTTAGATTCAAAGATAAAGGTAAACAGTTTCCATCATGGACTAGAGGTAAAAACTTTGGAATCAGACAGTATTTGTCAGGATATGATTATGGGGTAATTATAAGGTTATCTCTCATAGTGGTACCAACAACCCCTAGAAAGGGACCCAAGATTATAGTACCAAACCCTGTCTTCAACGCCCACAACCCAAAGTTAAACGATCATCCTACCCCTGTATCTACTCAAGCTGCCCCCATATCTACTAGGGCCATTCCCAATAATGTTGGTTTGTTTACCTCAACTCAGAACCCATCCCACTCCCACGACTCAGATCCATTATGGGAACTCATGCTGCATACCTATCTAGCCTTAAATGGCACAAGACCAGATTTGACTGAGTAGTGCTGGTTGTGTTATGATGCCAGATGCCCCTATTATGAAGGGATTGCTATACTAGGTAATTATACAACCACTACCAATCAGTCCCAATGCCGGTGGAATCAAGCCGGAAATGCCCCCATTACCCTGACCGTCCCATGGAAAATTGTGGGACGATTGATGATTTTTATTGCACCCCCCATCCCCCTTGTAACCAACTCCTCCTTAGATTCAAATGATAAAAATAAAATAAAATAAAAATCATCAATCATCCCACAATTTTCAGTGTCCAGTCAGGGACTATGTATTGGGCAAGTTCCCTCATCCCACCGGGAACTTTGTAAGGTTACAGAAATAATCCACAATAGCCAAAGTTACCTAGTTCCTCCAACAGATGCATGGTGGGCATGTTCAGATGGACTTACTCCCTGTGTTTATGGACAGCTACTAGATCAAAATTTCTGCATCATGGTTCAGCTAGTCCCAAGATTAATTTATCATAGCCTGGAAGACCTTACCACCCTTTGGGAACCTCACCCTTCAGGCCTGGACCTGATTATCCATAGACAGGCAAGAGAACCTGTGACTACCCTTACGTTGGCAGTACTGTTAGGCTTGGGAGTTGCAGGAGCTGGGACAGGTATTTCTTTCCTGGTCTTACAAGAAAAACATTATGGCCAGTTAAGAGCATCCATAGATGAGGACATAGGACAATTAGAAATGGCCATTCCTCATCTTCAAGATTCTCTCTTGTCATTGGCAGAGGTAGTTCTCCAAAATAGGAGAGGCTTAGATCTTTTATTTCTGCAACAGGGAGGGCTCTGTGCAGCTCTTGGAGAGGAATGCTGTTTTTATATGGACCATTCAGGAGTAGTCAAAGACTTTATAGCCAAAATCAGAGAAGGGCTGGAGAAACGGAAATGAGAGAACAAAATCAAGGATGGTTCCAGGGCCTATTTAATGCCTCACCCTGGTTAACCACACTAATATCCACAATTATGGGGTCTTTACTAATCCTATTATTAATCCTCACCTTTGGACAGTGCATCCAATTGGCTTATGTCCTATATAAAGGAAAGACTAGGAGTAATTCAGTTAATGGTTACAAGAACATCATATCAGACTCTGTCATCTGAGTCTGAAAACCAAGATTGGTTTTAGTTACTACTAGAGGGGGGAATGAGAGGACAAGACTGACGCCATTTTGTGACTCTGAGCCTTTGTCCTCAACCCAGCAGCCCCCACCCAGATCCTGAAAAATTGCAACACACTTAATGACACACTGCTCTGGCACCAGTGAGTCATTTTGCAATCTGGGCCAACCAATCAGGAAATTAAGCATTGGGCCCACCATAGCCAAACCTATCAGCCTAAAGGCTGACTGACCTCATACTGACCACACTCACCCTTACCCAATCCTGTAGCGACAAGACCACTGTCCCCTTGTGCGTGCTTTCCCTTACCCAATCATGTAACACCAAGGCATGTATTCCCCTGATTGCGATTGTAATCCATAAAAATCCCTGCTCCCCTAGACTTGGGGCCGCACCTCCCTACCCACTGCATGGGCAAAGGTGTGCGGATCCTGCTTGAGTTAAACACCCTTTTGTGATGACATCGAAATTGGACTCCTGGTGGTCTCTGGTGGTCTCATGAATCTGGGCATTACATGACCATACAAAGATTGTTAGAGACCTCTCTCTGCTGAAATCAACAGAGCCAAAAGACATAGGTGCTTGAATTCATGGAGACTCAGGGAGGTCCTTGTATTTTAGCTTTATGAGCAACAGGTAGGGCTGCACAAAGAAGTGTCCTTTGGCCAAATAAGGCATCCTGTCAGATCTTAAAAAGGGGAGACTTTTGTCACCAAGTTATAATTTTACTTAATAGTACTAGAACCCATTGCTCCATTCCTTGTGACTGACAGCTGTTATTTTTTTACCCCCCCTCCATTAACATAGGCTAATCATTAGATAATGAGGGTAATGAGCCCCAGATAAGGGGTTTTTTCCAAATGTAAAAGCAAACTTGTGAGGTTAAGCATCCCAGTCCACTCATTTGTCCCCACAGTAGTAGAAAAAAAAAAGGGTGGACCCAAATGATGGTTACAAAAATTTCAGAATTAAGGATAGAAGTATACAGCCAAATACAAAGTCATGGGCCAAGTCAATAGCCTGTGCAAATTTCCAACATCTGTACAGCAAAGATCCCAACAATTAGTCCCAATGCTTTTAATGTCTGTTCAGCATGGGCTCTGATCAGATTAGTATACTTAAGTAGAAAAGCTTTCTGCCAGTTTCCCCCTCACATGATGGGGCATTTCATCTTTTTTTTTTTTTTTTTTCTTAATCCTGCTCTGGTGTCCTGCCATGTTCACACATTAGAGGCAGCACCTTTTTGCATTCAACTTAATTTTTGACTGTTAAGGCTTCTTATTATGTAATTGCATACATGCCTGTTCATACAGAATATTTTACTTACTTTATCTTTAATAGACCAACTCCCAACTGCAAGATTGTATAATAATTCAGAAAACCATTTAAAGACCAGATTGTTATAGTAAAACATCAACTTTTTCTTAGACATGCTTACATCTATAAGTGACCCATTCAGCCAAGATCTTTCCCAAGAAAAATCCTATATGATCAACACACTATTGCCCATGTCTTAAAGGGCCAGAAACAGATACATACAAAAAACATGACAGACTAACAGAGAGGATCCCAAACCATAGCTAACAGATGGAAACCTTTAAAACAGACAGACCAGATAGGGAAAATAACTCCCCAAGTTCCCAACTCCCACTTAACTGTGACTCCTACACCAGTGATGCCACAGATGTCCCCATGAGGGGACAAGATGCTCCCACAAAGGGGAACTAGAAGTGTAGAATCAAGGTCTCCATGTGCACACTGGGGGAAATTACCAGGTATTGCAACTTTACTGCATTCAGTTTCCTTTTTCTCAAAGTAGACCAAGATGGAGAAATCCTTACAGTGTGGGGAAGGAATTCTCTGAAGCACAGGGGCTTTGGCAGCTGCTAAGAGTCACTCAGTCCCTCCCTTTACTTACAGGAAGATCTTTTCTGGTTCAGTTTGACCTGAGGCACACTTGCCCATCTCCCAACTTTCCAGTTGTTATCTCTCAAATAATTTGCCTTACATCCTCAGCATGGACGTGCAGTTTCTTGAAGTGCCAGGCCTGACCAAGAAAACCAGAGTAGCGTTGCTTTTGGGTTTCATCTGTGTTGTCAAAATTCGTAACCAAAAGCTTCATCTTTGTCCCCAATGACAATCAATGCCAATTTAATAATGAGACATGGTTTTAAGTAAAAGGAAAAAGAAGGTTTATTTCTTGGCTAGTAAAGGAGAACCACAGGGGACTCCTGTCCCAAATCTGTGACTCTCCTGATTAGAAGGGACAGGGAGGTTTTAAAGGAATTCTTCAAGGGTTACATTTTGGTAGGGAATCCCAGGGTGCCCTGATGGCATGTGAGGATTCACTTGTTAATTTGGGAGATACTCACATCCCAGATCCTCTGCAGGCATGTCCTTCCAGTGGTGGGTGTGTTCAAGGGCAATTAACTAGGGGAAAAAAAGACAACATTGTCTCCCTAACGCTGTTAGGGAGGGGCAGAGAGGAGAAGAGAGAAAAAACATTTTAAAAAAATAAAACTTAGAGCAATGAGGACTATATTCAGAAAGTGAAGGGACCACTGTTACAGTTTCCAAGTTTGGGGTTTAAATATCCAGCAGCTTGGTTTCATCAGTAACTTTATTGTCTATAAATTTATAATTACCCCTTTTATTTAATTGGGGTTTAATATTAGTACTGGAAGTCAGCCTTTTATCCTATTCTGTCCTATAGGTGATAGTTTATTATCTCAAATTAACTCAGGTTGTTCTGTTAAAAGGAGTACTTCAAAACACTAACATCCAAAAGTTATAAAGTTCTATATGGAAAATACAAAATGAAATTAAATAGAACAAGAACATATTCAGTTTGTATAATAGCTTTGAACCAAAGATTATAATATCTATAATAATACTGACATATCTTGGATTCTATGTTGTCTCCCATACACATAAATTTATCAACTCAATCACATATGAGGCCCTTTACAAATTTCACTTTCTTTCAAAACTCTCTTACAATCTTACATATCTTTTATAATTAACCCAAACCTTTAGTTTTGTACTATATCCCTTGTTTATTTTGAGCTCACAGTAATCTTTACAACTAAGGTTTATATTTCAATACAACTTTAAATAAACCTATTTTTAGTCTACTTTGGAGCTATCCTAACATGGAGTAGGGTGAAAGGCAGAGACTTATCTTAGGTAAGGTGGGGCTCTAGACAAATAACATAATACAACACTACATCTGAAACATGAATCAAACAACAACTAAGAGAGCTCCTAACTATATGGAAAAAGTGACAAAACATTTTTATCTTTTATTTTATCAACCTTTAAATAAGTCTGGCTCTTCTTATTATCCTCCAAAAATACATATAAATTTTTAACCCAGTATAAGGAGTAACACAAAATCCTATATGTAACTTATTGATAACAGGTTACTTTTATCCAGATACAGAACATTAAAATGACATAAATCTGATGGAGACTATAACTACAGATAATTCTATTTTGGAGAATATTAACTTGGTAAAGTACTCTCATAAGCTAGCCTTAAATCTCTTTTACCCTTAAGAAACTGTTAATGATCAGAAATAGACTTAAACAGATATAAAACCAGTTTTTTTAATGGTAATATGGCTCTTTTTGTCAGATATAATGTATAACAGAGAGCATTTATTGGTTACTTTGACAGTAAACATACATAAACTTTCATCTTACAAGCTTTTCTGTAACCCTTAGCTAAGGCTCAAACATTTAATTTCAGATGTGTATATATATCTCTTGTCACCTATATTTAGTGTATCAACTATATTATAAAAACCTAAAACAATAATTTGTTATTTAACCAGTTATAAAGTAATCTTTTGAAAGATTTTAAAACAGGTATGAACCCTAATTCCTTTAAGACTTAGCAGCCCTAAGTAATAATATGTAACAGACACAAAAAATTATTATGAATAATAATAGATTAATGTTCAGACTTTTCTTCCTATCAGTACACTAAAATTTGAATGATCTAACTGATTGTGCTAATTATAGCCAGTTTAATCATATACACAAACGTTTTGAGATTTACCTTTCACAAACCTTCTGTAGCTTAGACTTTCTGAAACTTTTTTATATCCTTAACTTTTTCCTCTATTTTATATTAAACTTTAAAACAAGAATATTACTTTGCCATACAAAATACTTTTGCATCCAGAAACATTTCTTTTGCCTTCTAATTTTTTATATTGAAATATATTTCCATACCTACAAGTTTTTTTTATTTAGTTTCAGACCCTTTCTTACATTTACATTTTAAAACAATCCTTATGAATGTTATCTGTGCATTTAATTTACACAATAAATTTTATCCAGGAGAAGGATTGGAAAATCTGGTATATAAAAAAAACTGTGCCTTAATCTTTCTTTCTCCCACATGGCATTCAAGGAGTTGGAGCACAAGATATTTTTTAGTTTGACCTGTCTCCCTTATTATTATTACAATGCTACCAACTTTAAATGAGTTCCTCACTTTCAACAAAAGCCCAGAGACTCCTGTTGAGTTTTTAATTTTTATTTTTTTACATTAGGCCTATTGGTATTCAATGTAGGAGCCCCTTTTCATCATTTTCCCTTTTGTTTCCTTTTCTGAAACTTACTAACAGAGTAAAACCCCAGAGTATGAGAAGTGTCATAGCAGTTTGAATTTAAAAGTGACAATTTTGGAGGGATCTTGTGACAGTTTGGGTAACTGGTCATGTAATTCTAGCTGTAAGACAGAGTTATAGTTTATGCTTCCCTCAAGAGTTACCTCTTCCTGTCCTCCAACTGGTATTTGAACCAGAACTGAGTATAGAAAATATTAGGCATTTTTCACAGGGTTTGAAGGTCAAAGGAATCTCAGTGTCTGAGTGCTTGTGCCAGATGGAGTGTTACCCATTCAGAAGACAAAGAGGAAGAAGCTGTCCTTTGGCATCCCTCCACTGTCTGAATGAGAGAGAGGTGTCCCTTGATCTGTGGACCTTGAAGCCATTGGTGAGCACTCCTTGAGGACTGATGTGGACTCATGGGTTGGCTAAATTAGTCATTCCTTATTGATGCATCCCTCAAACTCTCCTCACTCAAAGTTTCTTTCATATCCTGGGATCCTCAGAACATTAGTAATCACATATTGAGGTTGACTGGAACTTGGGCAGGTTGGATTTAGTCACTCCTTATGAACACATGACCTAAAATTTCTTGTGTGTTTGTGTGTGTGTATATTTTCCCTCTTAAAATGGAGAAACCCTGATTTTTCTGTACTGTTTACCCCCACCTATGGAAGAACTGTAGCAGGGTTGAGCATCAGAGGAGACAGATAACTTTCTTGGATATTATGCTAAGGAAGAGACATATTCCTGAGAGCTACATGCCCTGGACAAATTTTAAGCCTTTCCTGATAACTGCATTTGCCATTATACTCATAATTAGGGCCACCAAATTTTTGTGCTATTTGTTGTATAAAAGAATTATTATACACCCAGGGAAAATGTCCTAATTGTAATAGACTCCAAAATTGAGACCCTTAACTTTGTAGGTATAGGGGCAGTAGACAAAATGTCTTAGAGCAACTAAATGAGCCATGAGAGGGTTTCACAAGGAAACTGGCAGGGTTAGAAACTTAGGGACTCCCTATTCTTCCCAGGGGGATAAGAACATTTTTTCTATAGTGTGATAAAATATAAATGGGCAAAACTTAGGGTTAGTGGGTCAGGGTCTGAGACTGAGCTCCAAAGGGATGTTGCTACAAGGCAGAGAAAGAGAAAAGGAAAGAGGAAAGTCACTCATGCACTCGTAGATTGATGGGCAGTGTGGCAGAGACACCAAAACTGATTATAAAATAAAATTATAAGAATATTATGATTAAGAATGAGTAACTGGGGAAAGGGTTAATTTTCCTTTCTCCCCTCTGACAGCCTTTCTTCAGGGAACCTAATTAACCATGGATCCCTATCTATTGGGTTGTAAATAGCTATCTTTAGGAAGCCTGACAACTCTCTCTTGATATGTAAACATCTATGTGACAGCTTCAAGACCAGAGATGCAACAGATGCCTGTAAAGTTTCTTCTTATACTTTGTAAATATCTTAGGAATGTAACATCACTTAATTGGTAGTATAAATTTTAGGTCACTATGTCAGTTAATTGCTGCCTAAACTATAACCTCATAGGCTTAGTTTTTAGAAATATGGCTCTTAGGGAGATAAACTCAAGCCACCTTGAAATACTGCTACCTATGGAAAAGGATACTTCATGATAACACTTGCACATGTTTTACTATTTTGGTGCTGCTTCTGTGAACTACTTATTGTAAAATTTTTGTATATGTTCCTTGGTCATGAAGGTCAAGAATTCTAACCCACCAATGTTGTAATGGTTAGGGAATGATGTCAAACTTCCTATAAAGAGCCCCTTCTAATCCAGCTGGTGAATCTGACTGCCATCTGGTGAATAAAGAAGTTTCTATCTCCTGCTTTAAGATTGACTCAGTGATTTATTATAATCTCACCATAACATTTTGGAAGCCTCAGAGAGATGACCACTGGAGTCAAGGCTATGGCTCTCAGGCACACAGGAATTCTAGATCCTCTGACACAGTGAGAGGTGCCCTCCCTCTCTAGCTGTGAGAGTTCTCTGCTTTGTGAGGATCCAGAACACCTGGAGTGACTGATTTAAGCCTGTCCATAAAAGAACATCTGATACAAATCACACCTTCAATTCCATGCTCTGATGTAGCTCATGCCTGTAATTCCTGTCTGCTCTGGCTTACATCTGTAAATCCAGAGGCTTCAAAGGAGGATGGAACTGCACGTGTTGGGAGGTACCTCATTTCTTTTCTTCATTTGACTTGATCGTGAGTCCTTTGAGGTTTTGAATGCCTGATTATAAATCTTTCGAAGTGCATCAGGTGCACTCCTCTGGGAGTGTATCAAGTGCTTCATTGTAAATCTTTTGAAGTGTATCAAGTGCATGATTGTAATGCTCAAGGTGTATCAAGTGAATGGGAGTTTGAAGTGGCCCCAGTCAAGGCCCAGAAGCTCCAATAAATAGACCATTATGACAGTCTGGAGGCTGAGATTATGTGAAGGAGAGAGTGTCTATCTTGTGTTTGTGTCTTGTCCTGTGTGTTGTTATTGTTTATTCCCTTTTGTTTATATTCAGTGGATTTAAGAAGTCTGCACAAAATCTAGTGGTTCTCAGATTCTTCCACAGTATTCTGGGAAAATAATGGTTGTCCCTAGTCTCTTATTGGGAAATAGAGTCTTGTCCAGTATGTCATTATAACTGAGAGACATTTCCATTTCCATAGTGGTGCTCAGGGTCTTTCCCACTTTGTCAGCAGGACTCAGGGTCAACCCATGTTTCTAAGTTTAAGCTCAGGGCTTTCTCCAGGGTGTCAGTGTGATTCAGAGCTCTCCCCAAAGGCTTATTGAGGCTCAGGGAATTCTCTAGGGTATTTTTTGAGATCTCAGATATGAATGGTCTCAGATTTCCCCCTAGAGCTTCTGTGAGTGTAAAGGCCTTCAATAGGTTTACACTGGAGTTCAGGGCCTCCACCAGGGTCTAAGTGCCATTGTGGGTATTTCCCAGGGTCTCTTTGTGTCTCAGTGCTTTTCCAGCTTCATAATAAAGCTCATGGCTTTCCTGTGTTCTTTAATGGGCCTCAATGCTTCCACACCGTATCTATAGTTCTCAGGACAATCTCCAGGATTTCAGTGACTGAGGGACATCCATAGTATTTCATTGGTGTTTAGCTGCTTTCCATGAGTTTCTGTGATTCAAAGGCCTTAAAAAGTGTCTCTTAGCATTCAGGGATTTTACTGGTGTCTAATTGGTATTCAGGGCTTTCCCAGTATATCACTGGAATTCAAGGCTTTTGAAGTCACTAAGGAGTCTCATGGATTCTAGTATTAATTCAAGAGATTGTGGGTTTAAGTGGGTTTCATGGTCTCCTCAAGGCTCAAAGTCACATTTACTGTGCTCCCCAAGAGTCTTAGTGTTCTCCTTTAAGAGACTTAGTGTTCTCCTTCTTGTCCTCATGTACTGAGTTAAGCTGTTACACATTCTGAGATTCTCGGTGTGGTTTAATGTTTCCCATGTTTTCAAAGACTATGAGAAGGCCCTGACACACAATAATACACCAGGGAAGCTACTGAACACCACTGTGATCCTGGGGATGGCACTTAGCTCCACAGAACCCTGAGGCAAGGCCCTAGGATTTGTTGAGAAACATTAAATGGCCTGGAATCCAGTGTTTCATTTGGGAAGATTTAGAGCATCCAAGGCTGGAAGAAGCACTGAGCATCTCTGAGACTCTGAGAATAGCACTGAGCCTCATGGACAACCTGTAAAATACTGAAATAATGGAAGACACTGAAGTTGGCTCTGAAACTCAGTGTTCCTCTGCAAAAGGCAATGAGACCTATTGAGAAATCTTAGGGAGGCCATGAGCACATAGTGAAATTGTGAGTGGTGCTGATCTGTACTGAGAGCCTGGGAAGACAATGAGACAACTAAGACTCTTGGGACAGTTGTGCATACATCTGTCAATGTAAGAAAGGGTCCTTAGCCATCCTGAGAATAGGATGAATATATTTTTTCTTGCTGATATTTTCCATTTATTACTGCAGTAGACAATGGCTCTTAAAGTGCAACACTACCTCACTTTTGTCCCAGCCTCTGCTCCTTCCTCACTGGCAAGTACTTCAAAATTCATTCTTGGAGCATTGAGGACCACAAGCTTTTCTCTGGGTAGAAAACCATTGCCACTGCCAGTGTCATGGGGAAAATGTACACACACATGAACAGAAGGCTACAAAGAGAAGGGCACTGGAGAGGAGTAAGAGCCAATTTCAAAAAGAAGCCCCAGCAAAGGGGTTTAACAGAGCAACCTCGATGGTGGCTCTCCATTTCCCAGTGGCAACCTAGCATGCCGGTCATGTTGGCCCTAGTAGACATTTATTCCCACCAGAACAGGTGATACTGTGACCATAAGCCATAACCATGTCACTTCTTTGCATATCAGAGGCCTGAGCAGTCAAAATAAATGGAGAGTCCTCTGAAGCTAGTTTGGATAAACTGACTTCAAGCTCCCACTTAAACTGTTAGGCAGAGTATCTGAGACAATGCTGGGATAAGATGCTGCCTAACAAGGATGAGCTTGTTCTTACCAACATAAGGTCAGCATATTTTTGACAGGGAAAAAAATAACTGTCAAATGCTATAATCACCAAAGGAAGAGGAAATATGAGCAGCTCTAGAAATCACAAGGGATTAAAAAATTGGAACAAACAAGACAAAAAAAAAAAGGGCAAAACTATGGGCAATACACCTAAGCACTAGGCCTGATAAACTCTCACTGATAAAAACACTGCACACATCCTCACATGCACATGCACACCAATCAAGTAGATGCCCAAAAGCAGGCAAATCCAAATGTCTGCTCTCTTTGGAATTTTCATGGCAATCTGAGTTTAGGCAAAAGTGAAAACCTCCTGGGGTCTGTTCAAATCTCCAGAGGCAGTCTTTGTTCCCCACCAGAGCCAATGTTGCTCGTGGCTTTGCCTGAGCCCTTCACAGTTGTCTGTATAGCAGAATTCATTCTTCATATTCCTGGAGTTTCAATCACTGAGATCTTCTTGGAGCTAACTTCATCTGTAATGGAAGCACCTCCCTCTTGGCCCTTGCACTCCCCTTTTTTCAGAAAGAAGCATCCCTAGTGGTGATTTCAGAAGGTCAGGAGTTGAAAAGTTGGACAAGAGCAAGACAAGTATAATAAAGGAATGCCTTGACTCTCATCTGATTCCTCAGACCAGGTGGCCAAGGATCCCCCAGGCTTCAGGGATACATTTTAAGGAGAGGCTTTAATGTAAGGTACTGTGATCTTTGCTCACAAGAGCCAAGTAAGACAGTGCTAGCCAGAGGCTGCGGGAGGACTCCTGCGTATTCCTTACTTGAACCCTACATGCTCTTTTGACCTGTCTGACTTCAGTCCATCTGGGGTCAGACCACATAGCTTCTCTGATGAGGGACTGGTTGTTTTAAAAGCACACCTGCAGGGGCTGGAGTTATAGCTCAGTGGTAGAGCATTTGCCTCGCATGTGTGAAGTTCTGAGTTCAATCCTCAGCACCACATAAAAATAAATAAATAATGATATTGGGCTGGGGTTGTGGCTTGGTGGTAGAGTGCTTGCCTAGCATGTCTGAGGCACTGGGTTTGATTCTCAGCACCGCATATAAATGAATAAAATAAAGCTCCATCAACAACTAAAGAAATATTAAAAAAAAAAAAAGCACACCTGCAGTGGCCTTCACCAGCTGTTTGTGGGTATCGTGGGTCAGCACACATCTGCTACATACATACTCAGTGATAAGGACTGAAAAGAGTTCTCCAACCACCATAGAAAGGCACAGCCATGCAAAAAAAAAAAAAAAAAGTCATACAGCAAGTCACCTTTTCTCCAGGGTTGTAGAATATAGACACTAGGAGTTAATACCTGGCAATAGCCAACTGTCACTTCCCTTCCTCAGCAAGGGGCATACAAGAACCCACAGAAGCAGGCTTGGCACACACACTCTGCTCAAAGTGGAAAATGGTTCCATCACTGCCCTCAGCACCAAATCCTGCACTTGGGATCTGCATTATCATCTAGAATCTTGGATTCTGCTCAAGCTTAAGTTATCAACGCATACACTCTAAGCCATGCCAGTGGAACCAGAGTTCCCACTGGGTTATAATTCTAAGTGCAGCAGTGCCTAAGGAGGAGAGTCCCACAGGAGGGAAATGAGGTCATAAGGCAGGAAGAGGACACGAAATCCTGGGCAGTCATTATATCAATAACACATTTTCAGAGAGTGGTGGCCTGGGGGAGAGGAAGAAACAAAATTGTCCCAATAACTTGGTGGCAGAGCTGGTAGAGGCATTCAGTTATTCTGGAACTCTGCAGAGGCTGTTCCTAGATGCACGGGCATTCATAATACTGGTAACACTCTTCTACAGCATGTCCACGTGGTCACAGTGCCCTTCACATAGCAGGAAAGGAGCTCAACAGAGCACCTGGAAGGCATCTGGCCAGCACACAGCAAAATGAAAGGCTGCACTCCCACCTCCCAGAAGCCCCTCAAACCAATGTCTATTACAAAGTTACATTTTCCATTTCTCCACTTTATAAAATCACCAATGCTGGATGGTGATGCTGGAGGGTGTCTTGTGGAATCTGTCCTCCAGGAACTAGCACAAAAGGAGAGCATATGGCTCATCAACGTCCATTCCCTGGGCAGATGGAAGGACTAGCAGAGGCCTTCCATCCATTTCAGACAAACACACACATACAGAAAAGGATTATTGCCAGCTTGAGTAGTTTCACAATGTGATTTTTGTATTTCAAAAACTTGAATTGTCCTTGATGCTGTTGATGTGAGTTTTGTATTCCATAGTGGTGTTGGGAGGTAGGTTAAGTGTGCGTTGAAGTGCATATCCTGGATTTGGATTGTGGTTGCTTGGTCACTGGCAGTCTTATTCCATATGGAAATAACATCCTCCTGAAAGCAGACAGAGACCACAGCTCCACAGATCTCCTCCCCAACCATGAACTGTCCCCCTAGCATGGCCAGGATGAGATTCTTCCAGCAAGGAGAGGCCAAGCCCTTCCGCAGCTGGATGATCCACTTGCCACCCTTTTTATTTGTACCATCCTCCCACATGGGTTTAATTCCTTCTTTGACAAGATGAAAGTCACTGTGGCCTGTCAGGTCCCTGGGACATACCACATGGCTATAAAACCTCCAGAACTGCTCTATAGAGGCAAAAGTGCCAATCTGCTTGATATTTTGTTCATAGCTCTGTGAGCTGATGGGACAGCCTGGGTCCTCCTGGAGTACCAGAATGCATAGTTGTACTGCCTGGTATGCTCTGCTGGTCCAGGGACAACAGCTGCCTTCTTGCTGCTGCTCTGGCTCTTGTCTTGCTCTGTTTTTTCCTTTGAACTATCTTCCTGTGTGTTGTTTTCTTCATTCTGATCATAGTCCCCACTGTCATCATCTTTCAAGGCATCGAACTTGTTCATCCTCTCACTATCACTGTCCTGAAGAATATACTGAACACCATTGAGACAACAGTGAATGAAACTAACAAATGTGAGACTCTTATTGAAGCCTTGAGCTTCTTCTAAACACTGGGCAATATGCCAAGCACCATGAAGACCATGTGGGCCTTTGTAAATAAGGTTGAAATTCTGGAAAAGGCCTTGAGCCCTCCTGAGTCTCTAGGGTAGGGCCTGAGCTCCAATAACACTGGCAAAGAGCCTGAATCCCTCTGATACCCTGAATGTTACTAAGAGTCTGGGGTCAGTTTCAATCATCAGTGTAACCTGGGAAGACCATAGCTTCTCTAAGAGTCTGAGAAGGCCATTAAGGAATTCTGCAGAAGGCCCTGGGGAATTCCCTGAGACTCAGTAATACTGTGGGATGGCCCTGAGCAACACTGTGATCCTGGAATGGCAACCTGATAAAGGTACTGACATGTACTGATACCCAGTAAATACTCTGAACTCAGTGTGTCTTTGGGGAGCTATATAAGCAACAGTGAGAGTCTGGAATAGCACTGAACATGACTGAGACGCTATAAAGGCCCTGAGGAACACTGAAATCCTGGTAATGTTCATGAGTTCCACTGAGGTCCTGGGTAAGGTCTTTGTTTCTTTGAACACCTGGGAAACATCATGAACCACACTGAGATGCTAGGAATGTCCAAGAGCTCAACTGAATGCATGAAGAAAGGAAGGAGAACACTAAGACTATGGGACTACTGAGCATGACTGTAAGATGGGAGGAGATGATGAAACTCACTGAGATCCTGGGTAAGAAACCACAATCCATGAATCAGTACCAGAGGCCATAAGCCAACATCATGACCTACAAAAGCCCTGAATTCCATTGATACACTGGGAAAAGCCCTGAACACTAATTAGAAACCAGTAAAGGCCCTGAAGCCAATAGAAAGTTTTGAAGGCCTTTGAATCACAAACTCATGAAAAGCATCTGAATATCCCTAAAATTCTATGGAAATCCCTTAGTTACACTGAAATCCTTCAGATTGTCCTGAGGACTACAGATACACTATGGAAGGCATTGCAGTCCCCTAAAAATCATGGAAAATCCATGAGCTTTATGGTTGAGTTTGAAAAGCATTGAGAGAAAGAAAGACCCTGGGAAAAATTCAAAACTGCATGTAGACACTGGTATAGGTTCTAAATCCCCCTGTAAATATATTTATTGAAGGCCTCTAGCTTCACAGAAGCTCTTGTGGAAAGCTTGAGACCCAATAATAACTGAGATCTCAAGAAAGACCATAGAGAATTCCCTGAGCCCTTGTAAGTTATTGGGAAAAGCACTGAGCCAGACTGAGACCCTGGAGAAAGCCCTGAGCTGACACTAAGAAACATGGGGCACCCCTGAATGGTGTTTACACAGTGGGATAAGCCCTGAGCACTACCAAGACAATGGGAACACCTCTCTGGAACAATGACACATTTGGCAATGAGTTATTTCCCAATGGAACACTATGGAAGTCCATTATTTTCAAAAAATACTGTGAAAAAAATCTGAGCAGCACTAGATATTGTACAGAATTCTTATATACACTGAAATTTACAGTAGGCCCTAGTCCTCACTACAATTCTTGGGAAGGCCCTGACACACAAACTCTGTGGTAGATCTGAGCAAACTGTGATGCTAGTAATGCACTTAACTCCACAGAGACCTTGAGCAAGGCCCTGGGATTTATTGAGAAATTCTGGCTGTGAACACAGTGTTTCCTTTGTGAAGATTCAGAGATTCACTCTGTGGCTTGCAGAAGCACTGAGCATCAGTGAGACTCTGAGAATAGCACTGAGCCTCATGGACAATCTGTAAAAGACTCTGAGATAATAGGAGACTCTGAAGTTTGTTATGACACTCAGTGTTCCCCTGTGAAAGGTAATGAGACCTATTGAGATCCTTTGGAAGGTTTGAGCTAATGGTGAAATTGTGATTGATGATGATTGGCACTAAGAGCCTGGGAAGGCAATGAGACCATCATTGGGAAGGTTGTCCACCCATCTGTCAACTTAAGGGTCCTTTGCCTTCCTAAGAATCTGAAGAATATTTTGAACACCATTGAGACAACAATGAAAAAAATTCAACAAATCTGAGACTATTGTTGATACCTTGAGCCTCTTCTAAACACTAGGCAATATTCCAAGCACCATAAAAACAATGAGGCCTAAAGAAGATTAGGCCTTCTAAAGAAGATTGACATTCCTCAATGCCTTCAAAAGTGTATCTGTAGTTCTCAGGACAATCTCCAGGATTTCAATGTGACTCAAGGCTATCCAAAGCATTTCAGAGGATTTCACATACCTTCCATAGTTTTTGTGATTCAGAAGTTTCACAACTGTCTATTGGAATTCAGAGCTTTCACTCTTTTCTAATTGTTGTTCAGGGCTTTTCCCAGTGTATTACTAGAATTTGGGGCTTTTTATGGTCACTAATGAGACCCATGCTCTGGTAAAGATTCAATGGATAGTGAGTCCTTGCCCAGAATCTCAGTGGGGTTCATGGTATCCTCTAGTCTCACAGTCATGCTCAGGGTGTACTCCGTGAGTCTTACTGTTCTCCTTCCATTCCTCATGCATTCAGTTGAGCTCTTGGACATTCCTAGCAATTCAGTCACTTCAGGATATTCCCCAGGTTTTCAAAGAGCCAAATCCCTTGCCCAGAACCTCTGTGGAACTCATGGCCATTACCAGGCTCTCAGTTTTTCTCAGGGCCTTATACAGTGTTTCAGTAACATTGAGGCCCACTAAAGAATATAAGAAAGCTTTATTGTTGAGCTGGAAATGCACCAAGACACAAAGAGACCCTGGGAAAGATCCACAACCCCATGTAGACACTGGCAGGGGTTCTGAATCCCACTGTAAATCTATTGATTGAAGGCCTTTAGACTCACTGAAGCTCTGGAGAAAAATCTGATACCCAATCATACCTTATATATGAAAAAAGTCTCTAGAAAATTTTCTGAGCCTTTGTAAGTCATTGGGGAAAGCAGTTAGCCAGACTGAGACCCTGGAGAAAGCCCTGAGATGACACTAAGAAACATGGAATAGCCCTGAGTATTGCTGATAAAGTGGGGAAGGCTATGAGCACAACTATGACAATGGAAATATCTCTTGCTTACAATGAAACACTGGGCAAGGCTTTATTTCCCAATGAGACACTAGGGAAGGCCATTATTTCCCTATAATACTGTGGAAGAACCTGAGCATCACTAGATATTGTGCAGATTTTTAAATCCATTGAAACAGTAGGGTAGGCCCTAGGCCTTACTATGGTTCTTATGAAGGTGCTGACACACAACCAGACTCAGAAAGATTCTGAGCACCACTGTGATACTGGTAATGGCATTCAGCTCCACAGAGACCCTG
Organism: Geosciurus inauris; assembly: GCA_004024805.1. Classification (NCBI taxonomy): domain Eukaryota; kingdom Metazoa; phylum Chordata; class Mammalia; order Rodentia; family Sciuridae; genus Geosciurus; species Geosciurus inauris. The sequence goes on from PVHX01004146.1 coordinate 18,114, forward strand.
GGCAAAGACCTGGGATTCATTTAGAAACCCTGAATGGCCCTTAACCCAGTTTTTTCTTTGTGAAGATTCAGAGCTTTACTTTGAGCCTGGAAGAAGAACTGAGCATCCTAGAGAGACTCTAAGAATAGCACTGAGCCTTATGGACTATAGGAGCATTCTCCAACCTTCAACTCCTCCCTTCCCTCTTTCCCCATTCTTTGCTGATAGACTGCACTGCCTGACAGCAGTATGCCATTCTTTGTAACTTTGGGACCATGATTGGTCCGAGAAGGACCATATATAAACTGTTGCACTTCCTGAAATAAAGGGGCTCTGCATCTCACTCCAGCAAAGCAGTCTTACCAGCCCTCAGAGTCTGGGTGAAGTGACTCTGCAGACCTCACCCCAACCCTCATCCAGGGAGATCCCATTCCATCCTTCCTGGGGACCCCTCTTGGTCCCGTGAGACCCCAACTCATCAAGCAAGACCCAGGAGGCATGAAAGTAAAATTACAATGGACAATCTGAAAAAGACCCTGAAGTAATAAGACACTTTGAATTTGGCTCTAAATCTCAGTGTTCCCTTGCCAAAGACAGTGAGACCTATTGAGACCCTTGGGAATTCCCTGAGCACATGGTGAAATTGTTGATGAAATTTATAAGCACTGATAAGAGAAGGCAATGAGATTACTTAGACTCTTGGGAAGGTATTGCACACATCTTTCAATCTAAGGAAGGGCCCTCTGCATTCCTAAGAATCTGAAGAATATTTTAAACACCATTGAGATAACAATGAATGAAATTAATAAATTTGAGACTCTTGTTGAAGTCTTTATGTTCTTCTAAAATCTGGGCAATATTCCAAGCACCAAGATCATGTGGACCTTTCTAAACAAGATTAAAATTCTGGGGAAGGCTTTGAATCCTCCTAAGACTCTAGGGTAGGCCTCAAGGCCCACTGACAATGCAAAAGACTCTGAGCCCTTCTGATGCTCTGAGTGTCACTATGACTCTAGGGTAGGCCCTGATCATCTCTATAACCCAGGAAGACTATAGCTACACTGAGTGCCTGGGAAGACAATGACATAACTAAGACTGCAGAATTGTTTGGGCACAACTCTGATCCTGGGGAATGCCCTGAGACTTAGTAAAATACTTAGATGGACCTGAGCAACACTGTGACTTTTGGTGTGGCAATGAACTCCATTGACAAATTTGGAAATGTGCTGAGATTTACTGAGACTCTTGCAAAAACTCTGAACCCAGAGTGTCTTTGGGAAAGTATCTAAGCTCTGGTGAGATTCTGAGAATAGCACTGAACATGACTAAAACACTGCAAAATTCCCTGAAAAAAAATGAGAGCCTGGTAATGGCCATGAGTTCCACTGAGGCCCTGGACAAAACCTTTGGCTCTTTGAACATCTGGAGAACATCCTGAACCACATTGAGATGATGAGGATGTCCAAGAGCTCAACTGAATGCATGAGAAACAGAAAGAAAACAGTAAGACTCTGGGGAAACACCCTGAGCATGCCTGTAAAATAGGAGGAGACCATGAAATCCACTAAGACCCTGAGCAAAAACCAATAATCTACTGAATCAGTACCAGAGTCCATGAGCATCGTTAGTGACTTGCTGTATTAGTCAGCATTCTCTATATGAACAGAATTAGGAGGAAGTATCATTATAAAAGAGTGGCTTATTAGGTTGGCTTATGTGACCAGAAGCTGGATAGTCCAAAATGGCCATCTGCTGGCTGGAGAGCTGGAAGAACCATTAGCTGCACAGTCCAAAAGGCTGAAGCCCCAGAACAAAACAGATAAATGGGGCTACCCTAGTCCAAGACTGAAGATTTCTGGAGAATCTGATTTGGAAGAGTGAAAAGGTGAGTATTTGATACCCTCAGATGATCACAACAGCAAACAAGGACCTGTTCAAGAAGAATGGATCTTGCATCTGTTGCTGCTTTTTGTTCTTCTGAATTTTTTTCATCCAACTATCGTCCTATTGCACAGTGTTGCCCATGCTTAGGGAGGGTCTCCATTTCAGTTGGCTACCCCACGTGCCAATCATTCCTAGCTACATCCTCCTTAACACACCCATAAGCCTCTCAATCATCAGCATCTCTCAATCTAATCAAATCAACAATTCAAAATGATCATTACAAGTCCACTCCTTGTCAACTTTATTTCCAAATATGACTCTTTACACCATACTTAATCTCCAAATAAACACAGTAATAAGGTCATAATTCTGCCTAACATAACTATCCTTCCTACAACTGAATGCACTATTTCTTTCCCAAGAATAGAGAAAAAACAAAAACATTACAGATGTTAAGTCAATCAATATTACATTACCTGATGAATAATAGGAGAGTAAAAATCATTTCCTCTTAATTTGTAAGTATGCCCAAACATATTCTTAATGGAATAGGAAAGAATTGTAAATGGCAATCACAATCCTTGTTTCTGTAACTGGGCACATGGCCATAGTTGGTATTTATGACTACCTTCTTCTACTAGCCATTCTGTATTCCTCTACCTTAAGCAAGCACCTCAGCAGGTCTTGGCTGTTAACCTGAAGTGTGAACCACACTTTTATTCCTGAGGGGTCTGAGACATTTGTTGTCTTGCCTGTATTGGGTTGTTGTAGTTTCTCATTGACTTTAATAACAGGACAGAGTAATACCAAGAGATGCCCTAAGGGATCTTCTGCACTCCAGGATGGATTATGCTTCCTTACCTCCATTGTGGAGTAACATCCCAATGTCCTCTTAGTAATCTGGATCAACCATCCCAACCAGCACCATAATTCCCTTCTTAGCCTGTTGACTCAGAGGCATGAGAAGCTCAAAGTGGTCAGGGGGAAGCCTTAACTTCCAGTTTAATGAAATCATTGTTGAATCTCCAGGAAGATGCATTCCTTCTTCTGGAACTAAGATTTCTAGGCCTGTAGAGCATAAGGTTGTAGGGTCAGGAAGCAAAAACTTTCCTAGTGGGTTACTAGAGGTATTGGTGAGTTGGACCCTTCCTGTCTCCACCCCTTGATTTCTGGACCCATAAATTCAAGTAATAGGAGAGACAATACCATATAGTGGATGCTGATTCAGAGTATAGACACCCTTCTGAAGAACCTTGCCCCAACCCTGAAAGGTTTTGCCACTTAGTTAGCACTGTAACTGCATCTTCAAAAGTTCATTCCATCATTCTATCAAACCAGCTACTTCAGGATGGTGGGAAACATGGTAAGAGCAGTGAATCCCGTGAGCATGAGCCCATTGCCTCACTTATTTGGCCATGAAGTGAGTTTTTTGGTTTGATACAATGCTGTGCAGAATACCATGACAATGGATAAAGTATTCTGTAAGTCCACAGATGGTGGTTTTGGCTGAAGCACTACATGCAGGGAAGGCAAACCCATACCCAGAATAAATGTCTATTCCAGTAAGGACAAACTGCTGCCCCTTCCATGATGGAAGTGGTCCAATATAATCAACTTGCTACCAGGTTGCTGGCTGATCTCCCTGGGGAATAATGCCATATCGGGGGCTTAGCATCAGTCTCTCCTGCTGGCTGCTGCTGGCAAATTGGGCGTTCAGTAGTGGCCCAATCAGCCTTGTTGAGTGGAAGTCCATGCTGCTGAGCCCATGCATAACTGCCATCCCTGCCACCATGACCACTTTGCTCATGAGCCCATTTGGCAATGACAGAGGTGCCTGGGAAAAGAAGTTGACTGCTATCCACAGATTGTGTCATCCTATCTACCTGATTATTAAAATCTTCCTCTGCTGAGATCACCTTTTGTTGGGCATTTACATGAGACAAAAATATCTTCACATCCTTTGCCCATTCAGAGAGGTCTATCCACATGCCTCTTCCCCAAATGTCCTTGTTGCCAATTCTCCAATTATGTTCTTTCCAGTTTCCTGATCAGCTAACCAAACCATTGGTGGCACATGAGTCAGTGTACAGTCACACATCTGCCTATTTTTAATTCCAGGCAAAATTCACATCCAGATGTTCTGCCCAAAGTTCTGCATATTGTAAAGATTTTCCTTCACCAACAACCTTCAGGGTTGTTCCAGAAAGGGACAGCAGTGCTGCAGCTGTCCACTTCCAGGTAGTAGTTTTGTATCATGCAGAACCATCCATGAACCAAGCCCTGTTCCTCTGTTACTTGATCATAAGGTACAACCCATGAAGTCATAGATTCATGCTGAGAGGCAGAAGGTACTGCAGCAGGAGTAGAAACCATGAACAATTAGGCCATTTCTTTATGCAACTTACTTGTGCCTTTGGGTCCCACCCATGCCTGATCATGTATATACCATTTCCATTTGATGATAGAGTACTGATGAACATGTCCAACTTTATGGTTTGGTTGGTGAGATAACAATAAGTTCATAATGGGCAGCTCAGGTTACATAGTAACCTCGTGGCCTATGATCAAGTGTTCAGTTTCCACTAAGACCTAGTAGTAGGCCAAGAGCTGTTTCTCAAAGGGAGAGTAATTTTCTGCAGATGATGGCAGGACTTTGCTCCAAAATCCCAATGGCCTTCTCTGTGATTCACCAATTGTGGCCTGCCAAAGTCTCCAGACAGCATCCATATCTGCCACTGCCACTTCAAGGACCATTGGGTCTGCTGGGTCATATGGCCCAAGTGGCAAAGAAGCCTGCACAGCAGCCTGGACCTGTTGCAGAGCCTTCTCCTATTCTGGATGCTACTTAAAACAAGAAGCTTTTCTAGTCACTCAGTAGATAGGCTGAAGTAACACACTAAGTGAGGAATATGCTGTCTCCAAAATCTAAACAGGCCCACCAGGCATTATTTGTAGGAGGGACCAGATGTAACAATTTATTCTTCACTTTAGAAGGAATAAGTACCTCAGCAGGCCCCATACCACTGGACTCCTAAAAATGGTACTGAAGTTGAAGGCTCTTGAATTTTAGTGGAATTTATTTCCCACCCTCTGATGGGAAAATGCCCCACTAGCAAGATCAAAGTTGTTGCTACTTTCTGCTCAGTTAGTCCAATCAACCCAATATCATCAATATAATGGACCAGGGTAATACATTGTGGAAGAGAAAAATGATCAAGTTCTCTGAAAACTAAACTGTGACACAGTGTTGGAGAGTTGACATACCCCTAAGGAAGGACAGTGGAGGCAAATTTCCGGCCTTGCCAGCTGAAAGCAAATTGTTTCTGGTGGTTCTTATGCAGTCCTTATGCACTGGGATGAATATAAATGCATTTTCCAACTCAATAGCCACATACCAGGTACCAGGAGATGTATTAATCTCCTCAAAGAAGCTGCATCTGGTAGCAGCTGCAATTGGAGTCACCACCTGATTAAGCTTACAACAATCAACTGTCATTCTCCAAGACCCGTGTGTCTTCTGCACAGGCCAAATAGGAAATTTAAATGGAGATGTTGTGGGAATCACCAACCCTGCATCCTTCAAGCCTCAATGGTGGCATAAATCTCTGCAATCCCTCCAAGTATGTTGTATTGCTTTTGAGTCAACATTTTACCAGGTATAGGCAACTCTATAGACTTCCATTTAGCCTTCCCCACCATAGTAGCCCTGACTCCACAGGTTAGATAACCAATGTGGGAGTTTTGCCAAGTGCTGAGTATATCTATTCCAATTATACATTCTAGGATTAGAAAAATAACCACATAATGAGTTCAGGGGCCAACTGGACCCATTGTGAGTTGGACCTTGGCCAAAACTCCATTGATCATCTGACCTCAATAAGCCCCTACTTTTATTGGAGGGCCACAATGACATTTTGGGTTTCCCAGAATTAATGTCAATTCAGAGCCTGTGTCTAATAGTCCCCAAAATGTCTGATCATTGCCTTTTCCGTAATGCACAGTTATTCTGGAAAAAGGCCATAGGACCCTCTGGGGATGGATGGGAGAAAGATTAACAATAATAATTTTTGGTATTTTACAAGGGTCCTTTCTCAAGGGGACTTGGCCTTCTCTTTGTTCAAGGGGTTCCAGATCTGTAAATTCACTCACATCTGAGAAGTGGTTCAGGGGCTGTAATTCTCTGCTATTATGATCTGGGGCAGACTTTTATACATTTTCCCTGCTTATATAAGTCAACTAAAAATTTGGTGGGTTTCCCATCTATATGGCTTCTACAAACACCATGAATAATTAGCCAATGCCAGAGATCTACATGAGTCAGAACATTGTGTCCAATTCTTCCCCTTTGCTGTCCATTATGGTAACTATGACCACCCTATCTTTGATGATGGAGGGCTGCCACTGGCCTCTCCTTCCTCAAGATCCAATCACTCTTATTGCATTTAAATCTTCCAATTGATTGACCACAACTCTCACACCAAGGTCTGGCATACAGAGAAGAGCAACCACAGAGCTCTTCAAGTATGCTGGTGCTCCCCTCACAAATTTGTTTTCTATAGATTTGGTAAAGTGCACATCTTCTGGACACCCCCAAGTACAGAGGATAAGGTTGTACATGACAGTTCCACTCCAGCATTTTAATCTCTCTGATCCTCTAATATCTCTAATCAACAGAAAACCAAGGGATGTCAGGCATTTCTAGTTCATTGATAGTAGGCCATCTTTGGACCTATACTTCAGCCAACCAGCCAAACAGAATATAGTACCTTTTTTTTAACACCATGAGCTATTATATTAAATCTAGAAACTCTGCTTAATGGGTCAATATCAATAAATTTAGCCTGATCTAAGTTTATGTTTCTTCTGCCATTATTTCATACCCTTAACATTAATTCTCACACATGTTCCCCAGATCTCTGCTTGTATAAATTAGAAAACTCAAGAAGTTCCTTCAGAGTGCAGTATACCTTCTCATGGGCCATAGTCTGTATGTTATCTCTATGGGACCTACTTAGATTTGGATCTAGTTGTAGGCCTGGAGGCAAAAGTGGGTGGTGAGGGTGGGTGCTGAGGAGTATCAACAGAAATCCAGGGCAAGGCCCTGGGATTCATTGAGAAATCTTGAATGGCCCCGAACCCTGTACTTCCCTGGGAAGATTTAGAGCCTCACTCTAAGGCTGGAAGAAGCATTGAGCATCACTGAGATTCTGAGAATAGCACTGAGCCTCATGGACAACTTGCAAAAGACCTTGAAATAAGAGAAGATTCTGAGGTTGGCTCTGAAACTCAGTGTTCCAGGGCAAATGGCAATGAGACCTATTGAGACCTTTGGGAAGACCTTGAGAAAATAAAATAAATTGTGAATTGTGCCTTTCTGCACTGAGAGCCTGGGAAGGCAATGAGACCATTAAGACTCTAGGAAACTATGTGCACACATCTGTCAATGTAAGAAGGAATCTTTGTCTTCCTTATAATCTGAAGAATATTTTAAAGATCATTAACACCACGGTCAGTGAAATTAATTAATCTGAAATTCAGGTTGAAGCCTTGAATATTTTCTAAACACTAAGAAATATTCCAAACACCATGAAGACCATGCATACCTTTATAAAGAAGACTGAAATTCTGGGGAATACCTTGAGCCCTCCTGAGATTCTAGAGTAGGCTGTAAGGCCCACTGTCACTGGGAAAGACACTGAGCCCCTCTAACCCTGAGTGTCACTAAGACTCTGGAGTAGGCCCTGATCATCAGTGTAACCTGGAAGACTATAGCTTCACTGAGTGCATTGGAAGGCAATGACACCATTAAGACACTACAGAAGGTCCTGGACACCACTGTTACCCTGGAGAATGCCCTGAGACTCAGTATAATACTGGGCTAGCCCTGAGAAACACTATGAACCTGACTATAGCAATAAATTTTACTAACAAACAGGAAAATGTGTTGAGATTTATTGAGACCATGACAAATCTGTGAAACCAGTGTGTCTTTGGATGAACTATTTAAGCCTTAATGAGACTCTGGGAATATCACTGAACATAATAAGACACTGCTAAAGACACTGAGAAAAACTGAGAGCCTGGTAATGGCCATGAGTTTTAGTGAAGCTCTGGACAAGATCTTTGTCTCTGAATAACTGGGGAACATCATGAACCTCACTGAGATGCTGGAAATGTCCAAGAGCTCAACTGAATGTATAAGGAAGGGAGGGAGAACATTAAGATTCTAGGGGAAGACCCTAAGCATGACTGTGAGACTGAAGAAGACCATGAGACCCAGTGAGATCCTGGGCAAAGACCCACAATCCACTCAATTAGTAACACACTCCATGAGCTTCCTTAGTGACCTGCAATAAGCCCTAAATTCCACTGATACACTGGCAAAGACATGAACACAAATTAAAATACAGTGAAGGCCCTAAATGCCAAGAGACACTTCAAAGACCTTCGAATCACACAAACTCATGGAAATACACCTGAAGTGCCATGGACAGCTCTGAACACTGAAATCCTGGAAATTGTCCTGAGGACTACAGATATGCTATAAAAGGGATTGAGACCCACTAAAGAACATGGGGAATCCATGAGCTTCATTGTTGATCAGGAAAAGCAATGAGACACAAGGAGACCTTGGAAAGATCCACAACTACACTTTGTTCCTGGTGGAGCCATTAACCCCACTGTAAATCTATTGATTGAAGGCCTATAGCCTGACAAAAGTTCTGGGTAAAATCTGAGAACCAATACTATCTTTGATCTCAAAAAAGACCCTAGAGGATTCCCTGAGCCCCTGTAAGTCAATGGGAAAGTACTGGGCCATAATGTGACCCTGGAGAAAGCCTTGAGCATACACTAAGAAATGAGGTAGCTGTGAGTGCCACTGAAAGAGTGGAGAAGGTCCTGAGTACCACTATGACAATGGGAATATTTCTGTTACAATGACACAATGGGCAAGGCTGCATTCCCCAGTCAGACAATAAGCAAAGCCATTAAGAATCTGAGCACCACTAAGTATTGTGCAAAGTTCTTAAAACCACTGATATAGTAGGGTAGGCCCTAGGCCTTACTGTGATCCTTGAGAAGGTCCTGACACACAATCAAACTCTGTGGAAGATGGCAGGCACCACTGTGATGCAGGTAATGGCACTTAGATCCATAGACAACCTGGGTAAGACCACAGGCTTCATTGAGAAACCCTGAACAACCTGGAAACCACTGTTTTATTGGGGAGATTCAGGGCCTTTGTCTGAGGCTGAAAAAACACTGAGCTTCACTGAGATGCTGAGAATGGCACTGAGCCTCATGGGACAATCAGTATAAGACCCTGAAATAATAAAAGACTCAGGTTGGGTCTGAAACCCAGTGTTCCCCAGCGAAGTGCAATGAGATTTATTGAGACCCTTGGGAAGGTGCTAAGCAAATGCTGAAATTGTGAATGGTGTTGATCTGCTTGAGAGCTTGGGAAGCAGTGAGAACACTAAGAATCTTGGGAAGTTTTTTAAGGAAGGGTCATTTGCCTTATTTAGAATGAATATCACTGAGACAACAGTGAATAAAATTAGTGAATATGAGATTCTTGTTAAACTTTTGAGTCTCTTCTAAACACTGGGCAACATTCAAGCACCCTAAAGATCATGTGAAACTTTCTAAAAGGATTAAAATTCTGAGAAGGACTTGAGCCCTCTTGAGACCTAGGGCTAGGCCCTGAGCTCCACTGACACAGGGAAAGACCCTGAGCTCTTCTGACACCCTGAGTATCACCAAGACTCTAGGGTATGCCCTGATAATCAGTGTAATATAGAAAGATTATAGTTTCACTGAATGTCTGGTAAGCAATGATATCATTAACACACTGCTGTTGGCCCTGGGCACCACTGTGACCAGTGGGGAATAATATGAAACTCATTAAGACCCTAGGATGGCTCTGAGCAATACTGTGAGTGGCAATAAACTCCACTGAGAACCTGGAAAGTGTCCTGAGGTTTACTAAGACCCTGGCAAAAAGTCTGAACCCAATGTGTCTTTGGGTAAGACTCTGGGAATAGCACTTAACATAACCAACACCCTACAAAAGGCCCTGAGAAAAAGTGAGAGCCTAGTGATGGCCATGAGTTGCACTGTGGCATAGGCAAGACCTTTGTCTCTTTGAAAACCTAGGGAACATACTGAACCACACAGATGCTGGGAATGTTCAAGAGCTCAACTGAATGCAATAGAAAGGGAAGGAGAACATTAAGATATTAAGAAAACATGCTGAGAACAACTGTGAGACTGGATGAGACCATGAAACTCACTGAGAACCTAGGAAATGACCCACAATCCACTGAATAATGACGAGAGTCCAAGAGCCTCCTTATTGACTGGTAAAAGCCCTGAATTTCAGTGGCCCACTGGGAAAAGCCATGAAAACCAGTTATAAGTCAGTGAAGGCCTTGAATGCCAAGAGACACTTTTGAAGCCCTTTGAATCACCCAAACTCATGGAAAGCATCTGAATACCCCTGAAATGCTTGGATAATCCTGAGTCACCAATGATGTCCTGGAGATTATCCTGAGAACTACAGATAAATTGTAAAAGACATTGAGGCCCACTAAAAATAAGGGAAAAGCCATGAGCTCCATCTTTGAGCTACAAAATAATTGAGACACAAGGAGACTCTGGAAAAGATCCACAAATGTGGTTAGACATGGGAAGAGGCCATGAACCCTATTGTATATATATATATATTGATTGAAGTCCTTTAGAATTTTACCCCACAGAAGCTCTGGGGTAAAATCTCAAAGCCAGTCATATCTGAGATCTCAAAAAAATACCCTAAAGAATTCCCTGAGTCCTATAAGTCATTCAAAAAGCACTGAGCCAGCATGAGACCCTGGATATAGCCCTGAACTTAAACCAAGAAAAATGATGTAGTGCTGAGTGCCCTGACACAATGAAGAAGGCCCTGAAAATCACTATGATAAAGAATTCCCTGTGTCAAGGGAACACACTGGCCAAGACTCTATTCACCAATGAGATACAAGGGAAGGCCATTATTTTCCCAGAATACTGTGAAAGAATCTGAGCAACACTAGATATTGTGCAGAGTTGCAAATTCACAGAAATAGTAAGATAGACACTAGACCTCATAATGAGTCTTGGAAAGGCTCTGACACACAAACACTGGAGTAGATGCTGAGCAACTCTGTGAAGCTAGGATGGCACTTAGCTCCACAGAAACACTAGAAAAGGCTCTGGGATTCATTGAAAACTCTCAATGCTTCTGAATTCAGTGTTTCTATGGGAAGATTCAGACATTCACTCCAAAGCTGGAAGAACAACTGAGAATTACTGAGACACTGAGAATAGCACTGAGTCTCATGGACAACCTGTGGAAGACCTTGAAATCATAGGAGACATTGATGTTGGCTCTGAAACACAGTGTTCACCTGCAAAAGGCAAGGAGACCTATTTAGACCTTTGGGAAGACCCTGAAAAAATGGTGAAATTGTGAATGGGACTTATAAGCACTGAGAGCCAGGGAAGGCAGTGAGAAAACTAACACTCTTGGTAAAATTTTGCAAACATCTGTCAAACTGAGGAAGAGCCTTTTACATGCCTAAAATTCTTAATATTTTGAACACCACTGAGAAAACAGTAAATGAATTGAATAAATCTGAGACTCTTGTTGAAGCCTTAAGCCTTTTCTAAATATTGGGCAAAATACTTTTTTCACCCTTGGAAATGCCCTGAGAACATAGTGATATTGTGAACACTGTTGATATGCACTGAGAGCCTGGTAAGGCAATGAGTCCTCTAAGACACTTGTAAAGTTTGTGCACAATCTATCAGTCTAAGAAAGGGCCCTCTATTTTCCAATGACTCTCAAGAATATTTTGAACACCATTGAGAAAACAGTGAATAAAATGAATTAATCACCTGCTGAAGCCAGGAGCCTCTTCTAAACACGGAAATATTCCAAACACCATGAAAACCATGTGGAAATTTCAAAAACAATACTGGAAATCTGGTGAAGGCTTTGAGGCCTCCTGAAACTAGGGTAAATCTTAAGCCCAACTGACACTGAAAAAGACCCAGAAATCCTCTGATACCCTGAGTTTAAACATGACTCTGTGGTAGACTCTAATAATAAAATAAACCTGGAAATACTATAACTTCCCTGGGTTCCTGGAAATGGAATGACACCACTAAGAATCTGCAAAAGGCCCTGGGCACCACTGTGACCCTGGGGAGTGCCCTGAGCCTCAGTAAGACACCTGGCTGGCCCAAAGCAACAATGTGGCCCTAATAATGACAATGGACTCCACTGAGAACCTGAGACAGGTGCTGAAATTTACTGAGACACTGGAAAATATTCTTAACCCAGTGTGCGTTTGGGAAACTAAGTGCTGGTGAGACACTAGGAATAGCACTGAAGATGACTAAGACACTACAAAAAGCCCTAAGAAAAATTTAGAGCCTGGTAATGGCCATGAGTTCCACAGAGGTCCTGGGCAAGGCTTTTATCTCTTTGAAAACCTGGGGAACATTCTCAACCAGAGTAAGATGTTGAGAATGTCCAAGACCTAGACTAATTGCATGAGGAAGGGAAGGAGAACACTAATCCTCTTTGGAAACACTCTGAGCATGTATGTGAGACAGCAGAAGAACATGAAACCCACTAATACCCTGGGCTATGACCACAATCCACTGAATCAGTACCAGAGTCCATGAGCCTTCTAAGTACCTTCAAAGCCCTAAATCCAGTAATACACTGGGAAAAGCCATGATTGCAAATTAGAAACCACTCTAGTCCCTAAATGCCAAGAAACTTTTTTGAAGGCCTTTGAATAACACAAACTCATGGAAAGAACCTGCACAGCCTGAAAAGCTACAAACAGACCTGAGTCAAACTGACATCCCAGAGATTGTAATGAGAACTCAGATACCCTGTGAAATTCACTGAGGCAAACTAAAGAACATAGGAAAATCATGAGCTTCAATGTGGAGCTGGAAAATCACTGAGACACAAAGAGATCCAAGGAAAGATCCACAGCCCCAATGTGACCCTGGTGGAGGGCCTGAACACCACTGTAAATCCATTCTTTGAAGGCCTTTAGCCTCACAGAAGCTCTTGTGTGTAGGAGCACTCTCCATACCTTCAATCTCTCCCTTCCATCTTTCCCCATTCTATGCTAATGGACTGTAAGAGCACTCCTTTGTTTGTAACCTTGGGCCTTCATTGGTCCAGGAGTATATATAAGCTTCTGTACTTTCTGGAATAAATGGTGCTTCTGCGTCTGGCTCTGGCAGAGCAGTTTTTACCTACACCCTGGAGTCTGGGTGGAATGACTCCATGGGGCATCACCCCCATCCTGTCAGACCCCATTTTGTCTTCCCTGAAGACTCCTCTTTATCTCTCAGGACCCCAACTTGTCAAGTGGACCCACACAGCACAACTTTAAAGCAATACTTGTGAAAAAAATTTTTGAGATCCAGTCATATCAGAGATCACAACAAAGACCCTAGAAAATTCCCTGAGTCCCTATAACTCATTGTAAAAAGCACTGAGCCAGACTGAGATGCAGGAGAAAGCCCTGAGCTTACACAAGTGAAAAATAGGTATACTTGAGTGCCACTGAAACAGTGAGGAAGGCCCTGAGCACCACTATGACAATGGTAATACCTCTCTGTTACAATGACACAATGGGAAAGGCTCTAATCCCCAATGAGACACTGGGGAAGGCCAATATTTCTTTTCTTTCTTTGATTTATTTATTTATTCTACTTAGGTATAAATGATAGCAGAATGCATTTTGATTCATTGTACATAGATGGAGCACAACTTTTCATTTCTCTGGTTGTATGTGATGTAGACTCACAACATACATGCAGTCATACATGAAGCTAGGGCTATGATGCTATATTTCACCGTCTTTACTATCCCCATGCCCCCTCCCCCCTCCTGCCCCTGTGACCAAATTTCTCCATTCTTCCTGTGTCCTCCCGCACATTATGGATCAGTATCCACTTATCAGAAAGGACATTCAACATTTGGTTTTTTGGGATTGGCTTACTTCACTTAGCATGATGTTCTCCAACTCCATCCATTTACCTACAAATGCCATAATTTTATTCTCTTTTATTGCTGGGTAATATTCCATTATGTATATATACCACACTTTCTTTGTCCATTCATCTATCAAAGGACATCTAGGTTGGTTCCACAGTTTAGCTATTATGAGTTGAGCTGCTATAAACATTGAAGTGCCTGCATCACTATAGTATGCTGTTTTTAAGTCCTTTGGGTATAGACCAAGGAATGGGATAGTTGGGTCAAATGGTGGTCACATTCCAAGTTTTCTAAGGAATCTCCATACTGCTTTCCAGATTGGTTGTACCAATTTGCAGTCCCACCAGCAATGTATGAGTACGCCTTTCCCCCCACAACCTCAAAGGCCAATATTTCTTCAGAATACTGTGGAAGAATCTGAGCACCACTGGATATTGTGGAGAGTTTTTTAATCCACTGAAATATTAAGAGAGACACTAGGCCTCATGATCTTTGGGATGGCTCAGACACACAAACTCTGTGTGATGAGCAACACTGTGATGCTCAGAATGGCACTTAGCTCCACAGAGACTGGGAGCAAGGCTGTAGGTTTCACTGAAATCCCTGAATGCTCCTGAATTCAGTGTTTTTCTTTGGGAATATTCACTCTCACTCCAAGGCTGGAAGAAGCATTGAGCATCACTGAGACTCTGAGGATAGCACTGAGCTTCATGGACAACCTGTAAAAATCCTGAAATAATAGGAGAGTCTGATGTTGGCTCTGAAACTGAGTGTTCCCCTGAAAAAAAAAAAAAAAGAGAGAGAGAGAGAGAGAGACTTATTGAGACCCTTGGGAAGTCCCTGAACAAATGGTAAATTGTGAATGGAACCTATCAGCACTGCAAGCCTGCAAAGGCAATAACAACAAAGACTTTTGGAAATATTTTGCACACTTCTGTAAAACTGAGAAATTCTTTCATGTGCCTAAAATTCTTAAGAACATTTTGAACACCACTGAGACAACAGTAAATGAAATGAATAAATCTGAGGCTCTTGTTGAAGCCCTGATCCTCTTCTAAACACTGGGCAATACTCCAAGCACTATGAAAACCATGTGGACACTTCTAAACAATATTGAAATTCTGGGGAAGCCTTGAGCCCTCCTGAGATTCTAGAGTAGGCCTTGAGGCCCTCTGATCCTGGGAAAGACCCTGTGCCCCACTGATACCCTGAGTGTTACTAAGACTCTGGGGTAGGTTCTTATCATCAATGTAACCTGGAAAGACTATTGCTTTTCACGGAGTGTCTGGGAAAGCAATGACACCACTAAGACTCTGCAGAAGCCCTGGGCACTACTGTGACCCCTGGCCATGCCCTGAGACTCAATAGGACTTTGGGCTGGCTCTGAGCAAAAATGTGACACTGGGAATGGCAATTAACTGCATTGATTATCTGGGACATGTGCTTAGATTTTTGGAGACCCTGGAAAAACTTTAAACTTTGTTCTTTAGGGAATTACATATGCCCATGTGAGACTTGAGAAGAGTAATGAACATGACTGAGACAGTGCAAAATCCCTGATAAGGACTGAGATTCTGGTAATGTTCACAAGTCTCACTGAGGCTATGGGCAAGGCCTTTGGCTCTTTGAAAACTTAGGGAACAAGCTAAACCAAACTGAGATGCTGGGAATATGCAAGAGCTCAACCGAATTTAAAAGGAAGGGAAGAGGAATACTAAGACTCATGGGAAATATGCTGAGCACAACTCTTAGAATTGATGAGACCATGAAACCCACTGAAAACCTAACCAAGCACCCACAATCTACTGAATAGTGCAAGAGTCCATGTGCCTCCTTATTGACCAATAAAAGCCCTGAATTCCAATGATACACTGAGAAAAACACTGAATGCCAATTAGAAACCAGTTAAGGGCCTAAATACCAAGATACACTTTTGAAGGCCTTTGAATCACCCAAACTCATGTACAGCATCTGAACATCCTTAAAATGCTATGGACAGCCATGAGTCACAGTGAAATCCTGGATATTTTTCTCAGAACTACAGGTACACTGTGGAAGGCATTGAGACCCACTAAAAGTCAGGGGAAAGTTATGAGCTCCATTGTTGAGTTGGAAAAGCACTGAGACAAATGGAGACTCTGGGAAAAATTCACATTCTGGTTAGACCCAGGTGGAGACCCCAACCCAACATAAATCTATTTATTGAAAACCTTCAGACTCACAGAAGTTCTGGGGGGAAATTCTGAGACCATGCCTGAGATCTTACAAAAGACCTTAAAGAATTACAAGCCCTTGTAACTCATTGGGGAAAACAATGAACAAGATTGATAAACTTGAGAAAGTCCGAAGTTTACTCTTAGAAACTTGGGGTAGCACTGAGTGCCCCTGACACAGTGTGAAAGGCCATGAGCACCACTATGACATTTGGAATTTCTCTGTGTTACAAGGACACACTGGGCATGCCTCTAGTCCCAGTGAGACCCTAGGGAAGACCATTATTTTCCCAGAATACTATGGAAGAATCTGAGTGACACTAGATATTTTGCAGAGTTGTTCAATCCAATGAAACCATGGGGTAGCCCCTAGGCCTTGGTATGATTCTTATAAAGGCCCTGACATACAATCAAACTCAGGGGAAGATACTGAGCATCACTTTGATGCTTAAAATGGCACTTAGCACCACAGACACTCTGTGCAAGACTCTGAGATTTATTTAAAAACCTTGATCTGCCCTGAACCCAGTGTTTCCTTTGGGAAGATTCAGAGTTTCACTCAAGGATAGAAGAAGCAGTGAGCTTTACTGAGACTCCAAGAATAGCACTGAGCCACATGAACAACCTGTAAAAGAAACCAAAATAATAGGAGATACTGAGGTGGGCTATGAAATTCAGTGTTCACATGAAAAAGGCAATGAGAACTATTGAGATCCTTGGGAAGGCCCTGAGCACATGGTAAAATTTGTGAATGACACTGATGTTCACTGAGAGACTGAGGAATCAATGAGACAACTAATACTCTTGGGAAAGTTGCACCTACATCTGTCAACCTAAGTAGGGCTCTTCACCTTCCTAAGTATGTGCAAAATATTTTGAACACTGGGGCTGGGATCGTAGCTCAGCGGTAGAGCGCTTGCCTCGCATGCGTGAGGCCCTGGGTTCGATCCTCAGCACCACTTACAAAGTAATAAAATAAAGACATTGTGTCCATCTATAACTAAAAAAAAAAGAAAAGAAAAGAAATGCAAAATCTGTTTAAAAAAAATAATAATTTTGAACACCATTGAAATGACAGTGAATAAAATTAATGAATCTTAGACTCTTGTTAAAGCCTTGAGCCTCTTCTAAACACTGGGGAACATTCCAAGCACCATGAAGACTACGTGGATCTTTCTAAACAAGACTAAAATTCTAGGGAAGGACTTGAACCCTCCTGAGACTGTAAGGTAGGCCTTGAGGCCACTGACACTGGGAAAGACCCTGAGCCCATCTGATATCATAAGTGGAACAAAGATGCTGGGGTAGGCCCTGACCATCAGTGTAACTTGGGAAAAATATAGCTTCACTGAGTTCCTGGGAAAGCACTAACACCTCTATGACTCTGCAGAAGTCCCTCAGTAACACTATGACCCTGGGAAATGTCCTGAAACTCAGTAAGACCCTGGGCTGTCCCAGAGCAGCACTGTAATCCTGTGAATGGCAGTGAACTCCATTGCAAATGTTGGAAACATGCTAAGATTTACTGAGACTCTGGCAAGAACTCTGAACCCAGTGTGTCTTTGGGAAACTATATAAACCCCAGTGAGACTCTGAGAATAGCACTGAACATGACTGAGATACTGCCAAAGAAATGCCCTGAGAAAATCTGAGAGCTTGATAATGGCTTTGAGTTTCACTGAGACCCTGGGCAAGGCCTTTGGCTTTTTCAAATCCTGAGGAACATTGTGAAGCACACTGAGAGGCTGGGAATGTGCAAGAGCTCAACTGAAAACATGAGGAAAGGAAAATCTCTAAGACTCTGGTAGAACATCTTGAGCATGACTATGAGACTGGATGAGACCATGAAACTTACTGACCTTGGATAAAGGACCACAATCCACTAAATTAGTACCAGAGTCCATGAGCCCACTTAGTGAACTGCAAAAACCCAGTGGGTACACTGGGAAAATCCTTGAATACAAGTTAGAAACCAGTGAAGGCCCTGAATGCCAAGATACACTTTTGAAGGCCTTTGAATTACACACACTCAGGAAAAGCATCTGAATATCCCTGAAATCTATGGCCAAACCTGAGTCCCTAGAGATTGTCCTGAGAACTACAGATATACTGTTGAAGGCATTGAGGCCCACTAAAGCAAGTAGAAAAGCCATAGGCTTTATGTTGAGCCATAAAAGTACTGGGATACAAGGAGACCATGGGAAAGGCCTCAATTTCACCAGTACCTACAGGCAGTCCCTGAACCCCTCTGTAAATCTATTTATTGAAGGTCTTTAGCCATTCAAAAGAGAAAACAACTCAAGGTAAAAACAAAACAAAACAAAAAAACCAAAATGACCAGAATTACAAATCATATCTCAATAATAACCCTGAATGTAAATGGCCTAAATGCACCAATTAAAAGACATAGACTGACAGACTGGATAAAAAAAAAAAAAGACCCAACAATATGCTGTCCTCAAGAGACTATTCTCACAGGAAAAGACATCCACAGACTGAAAGTGAAAGTGTGGGAAAAAACATCACTTACATGCACCCCGCAAACAAGCAGGAGTTTCCATCCTCATATCAGATAAAATGGACTTCAAACCAAAGCTGGTGAAAATAGATAAAGAAGGTCATTTCATACTTCTTAAGGGAATCATACATCAACAAGACATAACAATCATAAATATCTATGCCCCAAATAATGGGGCTTTTACATGTATCAAACAAATCCTTCTCAAATACAAGAATCAAATAGACCACAACACAATAACACTTGGAGACTTTAACACAGCTTTCTCACCACTGGATAGATCTTCCAAACAAAAACTTAATAAAGAAACCACAGATCTCAATGAAACTATCAATAATTTAGACTTAACAGACATATATAGAGTGTTCCATCCATCAACGAGCGAATACACTTTTTTCTCAGATGCACATGAATCCTTTTCCAAAATAGATCATATGTTATATCACAAAGCCAGTCTTAGCAAATACAAAAAAATAGAGATTCTACCCTGCATCCTATCCAACCACAATGGAATAAAATTACAAGCCAATGACAGATTAAAAACCAGAAACTACTCCATCACCTGGAAACTGATATGCTATTGAATGATGCATGGATAACAGCAAGCCTAATTGCTGCCAGCGCCAAGGGTCCGATACCACAGCTCCACGCCAACCTTGGCGGCTCTGCCCACACGGGCCATAGTCACTAGCCCTTGAGGTGGCTCCGCGCTTGCTACATCGTGCAAACCCCGCCTAGTCCGCAATGGCTCCACTGCCACCGGCCCATACTACAGCTCCACAGCTGCGGGCGCCAAATCACAGGCACCAGCCCTATCTGACAAGGCACAAAGTCACAAAGGCTAAACAACAACAACAACAACAAAAACTGTTCCAAAGCCTTAAATTGACCATGGCCTTGCCACAGTGCTGCTTGAGAAGATAAAATTCCCAAGCGCACTCTGCCCGCACCTCCTACAGCTGAGGCCACACCCCCTGCCTCCAGGCAGGCCAAAATTCTTCCCCACAAGCCTCACTGCATAGATGTACATTCTCCTCCTCCTTCTCACAATCGGCGGACTATCAAGCAAGACTAACAGGGGACCATTCTCAGGCTGGCGACTGGCAGCTAGCTGGCAGGCGACTTTCCACTGCCACAAAGCACCGCAGCCAGCTCCAGACAGCTGGAAAGACTTAAAGCAATAAAGATGGCCCGGAGGCCTCTCTCTCACTGCCTCCTACTTTCTAAGGGGAAAAGATATTACAGGTGAAAAGGACACAGATCCAACTCCTGCCTAATGTCACAGCCCCCTGGCTACAATGCAGCTCCATCAGGGACAAACTCCTCCTGTGGCAAATGGCTGCGCTCTCCTCCCTGCCTTACAACCTTGGCAACAGGGCTCACATGCCAGGATAAGAACTTCAATAAGTGAATTTCTACCACTAAGGAAGTTTCTAATCATTATGGTAATTCATGTACTTTATATTCAATTTTAAATATTTCAGCATGTATAGTTAACACATCAATTATTCCTTCCAGCTTCTACAGAGCCATGCACGCAAACACAGAGGTATACCTAAATTTTAAAAAATATTAATATACAGCCATACTCTTGCTTTTCTTAAATTCTATGTTTTTGGGCTCATGACCTTAATCCTTCACATCTAGGATAATGTTTTCTGATCAGTCCTATTTTATTCAACCATGGAGTTTTAAAAAAAAAAAAATCTAACATTGCCTGCAGGCCTTGACTATTGTATGTATGTGTGTGTATGTGTGTGTGTACCATGTACATGGTATCAAAATTGGCACAGATAATGAGCGCTCATCAATTAAACTTAAAAAATGGATCCAAATACCTTTAATTCATGTGATTGAAAAGGTTCAATTTAAATTGGGTAAACAGATAAAGATGTCTTTAAAATTACTCAACTCACAAGTCTTTCTAAGTGGTCAAAGGACTAATAAAATGTTAATGTCTATAAAATGTCTAATATATCATTATCAAAAATTTCTTCAAGGGAAAAATGTTACTATTAAATATGCTTGTCTAATGTCTTGGTTTTTATAATGAAAATAAGCAAATCAGATCTGATATTGAGTACTCAAGTGTGTTTGTTAGATAAAATGTTAACTGTTAAATCCGATACCAAATACTTTTAATTCCTTTAAATTCCACAGGGTAATATTTTTTATGTTTTCATAAATGGTAAATTTTAACAAGGGGATATAAAATTGCTTTGTCATCATTAGAAACAAAATTACTTAATTTAAAGCCCAACAGGTATAATTCTATGTAATTCTATCTTAAGATTGAAAGCCAATTGGACAAGAGGTCATAAAGGTTTATTTTTGTTTTACTTGCTTGGACTATGTTTGGCTTTGATTAGGTAACTAGGCTTCTTAAAATCTAAGCAGCACCCTCAATGCTGAAACCTGAGTTTGTCTCTTATCTAGGATGTTAAACTATGTAAATCATTGGTTTGCCATCTGCCTCTGTATTACCCTGTCAGTCGTGAATTTCTAAGATACTTAACTTCAAAATTCTCTGTTACAGAAACTTCCCTGCTCCTGGACTGGAGCTGCTACCCTCAAGGGACAGCCACCATGTGACTAATATAAACTTAATTTAAATCTAAAGGTTAAAGTCAATTGTCCTTTCTTTCAACACAAAGGTTTATAGATTCCTATATGAAATTTTAAAGGTTTCTACTGTTGCCTAAATTCAAAAGATTACAAGGTTTGCTTTAGGATATGAACAGAAGGAATTAAAGATTCTAAATATGGTATTTATTGGAAGAAAAGAGAATATTTCTAATCAAAAGGTTTACAACTGTGATTAAACAAAAAGTTAAAAATCTAAATTTTTCTGAGAATAACAATGTAATTCTAGTTCTACTAGTTCTATTTTTATATTAAATGTGTTCATATCTTTCAGATATACAAACTTTAAAGTAGAAGGTTTTAAAGAGCATTATATCAAGCTGATATTGTCCAAACTAAACTTGTATGGTATCAATTTATATCACTTAATGTTATATCACTGAACCTATCATCAATAAGATAAGGCTTTAGGTTACTTTTATTATATATCTGATTCATAGCCATGCATTTTCTGTCCCTTTTATAATGTTTTGTTGTTGTTTTCTTTTATGTGCACCTTTTCTTTTGTGTGCACCTTGATGGTAAAACTTAATTTTGGGTATTTCTCATGTTATAGCATTTACATAAGAAACTGATCCATGTAAATACTTTTCATGTTTTCTTCTCAATATTTAATGGCTACACTGCTCATTGTACACTACTGCCCTTACAGGGGAGAAAGCAACCCATGTAATTAAGGTTCTAAAGCAAACAATGCTATTCATAGGTGTCCCATGGGCAATCAAAACAGAAAATGAGCCTTGTTTTGTGAGCCAAGCCCTACAGATATTTTTTGCCCAATGGCATATTAAACATTTCACTGGAATTCCATACAACCCAAGAGGACAAGCCATCATAGAGCAACATAATAAAACTATAAAGGATCAATTACAAAAACAAAAAGGGGGAACCAACCCCCATGATCAGCTATGAATAGCTATGCTCACATTAAATATTTTAAATTTTTCAAAAGAAATATTGCCACCTTGAACAAATTGATAACCCAAGAGCATCTACTCTTGAGAGGTGATCTCTCCTTCTTAATTTACAGGAATGAGCTCATGCACCATGGTGGACTGCTTGCCTGGTGCTGAATGAAATTCTAATAATTGCTGTGCTGATAATCATCCCTGGGACAATTGTTCAGATGGCCATAGAGAGCCTCCAATTCTACAACTGCACCCAGCCTTAATGGAAGGACTTTGGAATCACTGCCTCTGTGATCGCTGCCATTGCTGCATCCACCTCTGCTGCAACCGCTGCTGCCATCATGATCACACAAACTACTCAAACTGCCCAGAAGCCCCAAGAGGTCATTCGTGACAAGAACAATGTTTGACTCTCAGCAATCACCTCGCTGGGGGTATTGATCCCCCAGCAAGAAATGGACATTCTATTAGAACAATTGACTGTATTATCTATACAACAGAGACACCTTTGTAATTCCCTCTATGTTCACCTGTCAATCCTTTCTGGAGATTAATACTACCCTAGAATGATGTTAAATTTGTCCTCCCAATTGTTGTCCTCGATTGTTAAGCTCAACCATACAAGGCAGAAACTTTGCCTTCTGCCCAATTTTTTACTTCCCTATGGCAAAAACACACAAGCCCCTTCCAAATTTAGCCCTATTAGGCATTGATGGTCTTATCCTTCTTCTGTTGCCTTTCATTACCAGGTGCTGGAGACCAAGCTCAGTTCCAAAACAAGATCACAATGCTAACACAAGTGCTTGAAGAGCATCCCCAAACCCCTTGAGACCCTTTGGTCTATGTGGCCTCGCAGGAAATCCAAAGGCCTTAAGGTATGGGCCCACCATGAGGCTGGAATGGCAGCCAATGACAGGTAAGATCCCCTGAAAGATGGAGGTGACCTAAGACAGGTGCATTCCCAAAGTGGACCATACAAAACAAAAAAGGGGGATATGTGGGGGGTAGCTCTGTGCCACACCTAATGACTAGCCATTATGTAAATGAGAAAGGCACAAAGGAAGGAGGAAATATGTGATTGGTTTACAATTACTGTTGGTTCTGCGAACATGCAGCTCAGGGGGCTTACGCAGCTCAGGGGGCTTACATGCCTTGCCACATGGACAGTTATTGCCTATGTGCATTGTCTCTGATTGGCCAAACAGCCCTATAAGTTGAATACTTGTTACACAAATATACGAGTACTTGCTTTGACTGGACTCCCTGACATGTTTGATTGTCTTGCGACGGTGGAAGGCAAGGCTGGGACTGGGCAGCCAGCCGACTCCAACTCTTCCCAACTTCCACTGCTAGGTGAATGTGGGGGTGTCCTTTCAACCCGCTGGCTCAGGATAGACTGTGACCCCTGCATATAAGACATATTCATACCTTATATCTCAAAGTAAAGACTCAATGGAATTCTCTGAGTCTCAGTATGTCATTGGGGTGATCACTGACCCAGACTGAGACTTGGAGAATGTCTATAGCTTAAACTAAAAAACTTGGGCTACCGAGTACCCCTGACTCAATGGGAAAGTACATGGGCACCACTGTGACAATGGGAATATCTGTGTGTTACACTGACACACTTGGAAAAGCTCTATTCCCCAATGACATCCTAGGGAATGCCATTATTTTCTCTGAATACTATGAATAATTTTGAGCACCACTAGATACTGTGTAGAGTTTGTAAATCCACTGAAATAGGAGAATTGGCTCTGAGTGTCAGTAAGATTCTTGGAAGGTCTTGACACAAACTCTGGGAAGAAGCTAAGTACCACTGTGATGCTAGTAATGGCATTTCGCTCCACAGAGACCCTGGGCAAGGCCATGAGATTCACTGAACAATCTGAAAGTGCCTTGAATCCAGTGATTACTTTGGGAAGATTCAGACATTTGCTCTGAGTCTCTAAGAATCAGTGAGCATCACTGAAATTCTGAGAATTGCACTGAGTCTCATGGGAAAACTGTGAAAGAAACAAATAATAGGAGACACTGAGGTTGGCTCTAAAATTCAGGGTATCCCTACCAAAGGCAATAAGACCTATTTAGACCCTTAGTGGAACCTGAGCATATTGTCAATTTATGAAAAATGCAGATTTGCACTGAGAGGTTGGGGCAACAATGAGACCACTAAAGCTCCTGGGAAAGTTGTGCATACATCTGTCAACCTAAGTTAGGGCTCTTCACCTTACTAAGTATGTGCATGATATTTTGAACAACATTGAGAAACAGTGAATGATATAAAGATTCTGAGACCCTTTTTCAAGCCTTGATGCTCTTCAAAACACTGGACAATATTCCAAACATCATGAACAACATGTGGACCTTTGTAATCAAGGTTGGAGTTCTAGGGAAGGCTTTGAGCACTCCTGAGACTCTAAGGTAGCCCCTGATTCCCACCAATACTGGGAAAGACCCTGAGCCACTGATACAGAGAGTGTCACTAAGACTCTGTGGTCAGTTCTGATCATCACTGTAATCTGAGAATATGATAGCTTCACTGAGTGCCTGAGAAGGCAATATCACCACTAAGAATCTAAAGGCGGCTCTGGGCACCACTATGACCCTGGGGAATATTATGAGACCCAATCAGTCACACTGTGGGCTGTCCCTGAGCAACACTGCACCCTGATAATGGCAGTGAACTCCACACCATGGGAAATGTGCTGAGATTCATTGAGACCCTGCCAAAAAGTCTGAACCCAGTGTGTCTTTGGGGAACTATGTCATCCCTGGTGAGACTTTGGGAATAGTACTCAAAATGACTGAGACACTGCCAAAAGCCCTGAGAAAAACTGAGAGCCTGGTAATGACCACCAGCCCCACTAAGGCCCTGGGCAAGGCCTTTGGCCCTTTGAATACCTGGAAAACATCCTGAACCACATTGAGATGCTGTAAATTTCCAAATGTTCACATAGAAGTGCAGGACAACACTAAGACTCCAGGTAAATACACTGAGCACTATGTTGAGACTGGAGGAGCCCATGAAACCCACTGAGATTCTGGAAAAGAACTCACAGTCCACTGAATTAATACCAGAGTCCATGAGCCTCCTTAGTGACCTGCAAATGCCCTGAATTTCAGTGATAAACTGGGATAATCCCTGAACATCTATTAGAAACCAGTGAAAGCTCTGAATGCCAAGAGATATTTTGAAGGCCATAAAATCACCCAAACTCATGGAAAGCATCTAAACCCTCCTGAAACAATGTGGACGGCTCTGAATTACACTGAAATCTTGGAGAGTGTCCTGAGAACCACAGATACACTGTGCAGTGCATTGAGGCCAACTAAAGAACATGGGAAAGCCTTGAGTTTCATTGTTGAACTGGAAAAGCACTGAGTAAAAGATAGTCTGTGAAAGGTCAACAACCTGAATTATACCCTAGTGGAGGCCCTGAACCCAATGGTAAATGTATTTATTGAAAGCCTTTTGCCTCACAGAAGCTCTGGGCAAATATTTAAGACATATTTATATCTAAGATCTCAAAAAATAGTGTCAACAGAATATTCCAGGTCCCAGAAAGTCATTGGAGAAATCACTGGCCCAGACTGAGACACTGGAGAATGTCTTGAGCTTACTCTCAAAAACTTGGGGTGGACTGGGCTATAGCTGCCATAGTGGGGAATGACATGAACATCACTCTGACAATAGTAATTTCTCTGTGTTACACTGACACACTGGGCAAGGCTCTATTCCACAATGAGACCCTACAGAAGGCCATTGTTTTCTCTGAATACTCTGGATGAATCTGAGCACCACTACACATTGTGTAGAGTTCTTAAATCTACTGAAACAGTAAGGTTTGCCTAGGTCTCAGTATAAATCTTAAGAAGGCCCTGACACATAATCATACTCTGGGAAGAAGCTGAGCATCACTGTGAAGCTCGTAATGGCACATAGCTTCACAGTGGCCTTGGCAAGGCTCTGGGATTTATTGAGAAACCCTTTATTGCCCTGAACCCAGTGAGTGATTCATTTGGAAGACAGTCAGAGATTTGCTCTGAGGCTCTAAAAATCCCTGAACATCACTGAGACTCTGAGAATAGCACAAAGACTCATGGACAACCTATAAAAAATCTGAAATAGAAGACACTGAGGTAGGTTCTGAAACTCAGTATTCCCTTGCAAAAGTCAATAAGACCTATCGACACCCTCGGGAAGGCCCTTACACATGGTGAGTTTGTGAATGTTGCTGATCTTCTCTGAGATCCTGGGGATATAATGAAACAAATAACACTCTTGAGAAAGTTGTGCATACATCTGTCAATCTAAGGTAGGGTCAATTACCTTCCAATGATTTTGGACATCATTGAGACAACAGTGAATAAAATTAATAAATTTGAGACTCTTGTTGAAACCCTGAGACTCCTCTAAATACTTTGCAATATTCCAAGCACCATGAAGACCATGTAGACCTTTGTAATCAAGGTTAAAATTTTGAGGAAGGCCTTGAGCCTTCCTGAAACTATCAGGTCATCCCTGAATTCCACTGACATGAGGAAAGACACTGATCCCTTCTCATACCCTGAGTGTCACTAATACTCTGTGGTCAGTTTTGATTATCAGTGTAACCTGGGAAAATGATAGCTTTACTGAGTGCCTGAGAAGGCAATGACACCACTAAGACTCTACAGTAGGCCCTGGGCTCCACTGTGAACCTGAGGAATTCCCTGAGACTCAGTAACACTTGGGCTGTCCTTAGCCACACTGTGACCCTGGGAATGGCAATGAACTCTGTATTCAACTTGGTGAATGTGCTGAGATTTGTTGAGACTCTGGCAAAAGTTTGAACACATTGTCTTTTGGGAACTGTGTAAGCCCTGGTGAGACTCTAGGAATAGCACTCAACATGACTAAGAAATGTCCAAATGCCCTGAGAAAAACTGAGAGCTGGGTAATGGCCACAAGCCCCACTGAGGCCCTGGGCAAGGCATTTGGCTCTCTAAACACCTGGGGAACATTCTAAACCATCTTGAGATGTTGATAATGTACAACAGTTCACCTGCATGCATGAGGAAGGGAACTAAAACACTAAGACTCTAGAGAAACACTCTGAGCATGATGTTGAGACTAAAGGAGACTGTGAAAACCATTAAGAGTCAGGGATTTACAATCCACTGAATGAGTACCAGAGTCCATGAGGCTCCTTTGTGACCTGCAAAAGCTGTTAATTCCAGTAATACACTGGGATAAGCTCTTAAAAAATTAGAAACCAGTGAAGGCCCTGAATGCTAAGAGACAGTTTTGAAGGCCTTCAAAACATTCAAATATATGGAAAATATCTAAACATCCCTGTAATGCTTTGGACAGCAGAGAATTATACTGACATCTTGGAGATTGTCCTGAGAACTACAGACACACTGTGGATGGCAATGAGGCCTTCTTAAGAACATAGAAAAGTCTTGAGTTTTAATGTTGAACTGGAAATGCACTGAGACACAAGAATATTTTGGGAAAGGTTCATTACCTGAATTAGACCCTATTGCAGGCCCTGAACTCACTGTAAATCTATTTATTGAAAGTATTTTGCCTCAAAGAAGCTCTGGGGAAAAATCTGAGACATATTCATACCTGAAATCTCAAATAAAAGGCTCAAAGAAATTCTCTGAGTCTCAGTACATCATTGGGGAAATCACTGACCCAGACAGACTCTGGAGAATGCACTGAGCTGAAACTAAAAAATCTGGCATATCCCTGAGTATCACTGACACAGTAGGAAAGGACATGACCATGACTCTGACACTGGAAATTTCTTTGTGTCACATTGACATACTGGGCAAGGTTCTATTTATCAATAACACCCTAGGGAATGCCATTATTTTTTCTGAATACTTTGGATGAATCTGAGCAAAACTAGATTTTGTGTAGAGTTCTTAAATCCACTGAAAGAGTAGGGTTGGCCTAGTTCTCAGTATGAATTTTGAGAAGACCTTGACACACAATGAAAACTCTAGGAAGAAGCTGAGAACAACTGTGATGCTGATAATGGCACTTAGCTCCACAGAGACCCTGGCCAAAGCCATGGAATTTATTGAGAAACCCTGAACCCAATGATTCTTTGGGAAGATTCAGACATTTTCTCTGAGGCTTTAAGAATCAATGAGCATCACTGAGAGTCTGAGAATAGCACTGAGCCTCATGGAGAAACTATAAAAGAAATTGATTTAATAAGAGACACTGGTGTTCACTCTCAAACTCAGCGTTCCCTTGCAAACAGCAATGAGACCAATTGAGACTCTTGGGAAGGTCCGCAACATATGGTAAATTTGTTAATTATGCTGATATGCTCTGAAATCCTGGGAAGAAAATGAGACCACTAAGACTCATGCAAAAGTTGTGCATGCATCAGACAACCTAAGGTAGGGCCCTTCACCTTCTTAAGTAAGTGCATTTTTTTTTTTTTTTTTTTTTTTGGTACTGGAGATTGAACTCAGGGGCACTCAACCACTGAGCCACATTCCTAGCCCTATTTTGTGTTTTATGTAGAGACAGGGTCTCACTGAGTTGCTTAGTGCATGCCTTGCCATTGCTGAGGCTGGCTTTGAACTTGCGATTCTCCTGTCTCAGCCTCCCTAAGTGCCGGGATTACAGGCTTGAGCCATCACACCCAGCTAGTACATAATATTTTGAACACCATTGAGACAACAGTGAATGAAAGTAACAAATGTGAGACTTCTGTTGAAGCCATGGGCCTCTTCAAAACACCATGAACACCATGTGGATGTTATAAAAATGATTGAATTCTGGGGAAATCCTAGAGACCTCCTGAGACTCTAGGGTAGTCCCTGAGTCCTACTGACACAGGGAATGACCCTGAACCCTTCTGATGCCCTGAGTGTCACTAAGACTCTGGGGTCAGTTCTTATCATCAGTGAAATCTGGGAACACCATACCTTCACTGAGTGCCTGAGAAGGCAATAACAGCCCTCAGATTCTACAGAAGGCCCTGGGCACCATGGTGACCCTAGGTAATGTCCTGGTACTCATTAATAATGTGGGCTGGCCCTTAGAAACTCTGCGACCCTGAGAATGTCAATGAATATCACTGTCAACCTGGGTTGGCAACTCAATGAGACCCTGTTTCTACATAAGACACAAAATAGGGCTGGGATGTGGCTCAGTGGTCAAGTGCCCCTGAGTTCAATCTCCAGGGTTGAAATGTGCTGAGATTTTTTTTGAGACCCTGGAAAAACCTCTGAACCCAGTGTTTTTTGGGAACTTGTTGAAACTGGAAATAACACTTAACATGACTGAGACATTGCCAAAAGCCCTGAGAAAAAAAAGAGAGCCTGGCAAGAGCCACAAGTCCCACTGAGGCCCTGGAAAAGCCTTTGGCCCTCTGAACACCTGGGGAAAATT
Organism: Geosciurus inauris; assembly: GCA_004024805.1. Lineage (NCBI taxonomy): Eukaryota > Metazoa > Chordata > Mammalia > Rodentia > Sciuridae > Geosciurus > Geosciurus inauris. Next base: position 47,716 of record PVHX01004146.1, read on the forward strand.
GTGAACTACATTTAAATTCTGGGAATGTCCAGGAGGTCACCAGAATAAATGAGAAAGGGAAGGAGAACACTAAGCTCTAGGAGAATACCCTGAGAATTACGTTGAGACTGGAGGAGACAATGAAACCCACTGAGATTATGGAAAAAGATGAACAATACACTGAATTAATGCCAGAGTCCAGGAGGCTCCTTAGTGAGCTACAAAAGCTCTGAATTCCAGCAATACCTGAACACTAATTTTTTTAAAAAATGAAGGTCTCAAATGCCAAGAGACACTTTAGAAGACCTTCAAATCACCCAAACTCATGAAAAACATTTAAACATCCATGAAGTGCTGTGCAAAGCCCTGAATTAGAGTAAAATCTTGATTTCCTGAGAACTACAGAAACACTGTGGAGGGCACTGAGGCACCCAAAAGAACATGGGAAAGCCTTGAGCTTTATTGTTGATAAGAAAATGCACTGAGACCCGGGATATTTTGGCAAAGGTACACAACTTGACTTAGACAGTAGTGGAGGCCCTAAACCCTACTCTAATTCTGTTTATTGAAGGCCTTTTGCCTCACAGAAGTTCTGGGGGAAAATATTAGACACATTCATGCCTGAGATCTAAAAAAAGAAAAGCTTCAAGAGAATTCTCTGAGCCCTTCTAAGTCATTGGGAAAGCACTGAGGCTGACTGAAATGCTGCTGAAACACTGGAGAAGACATTGAGAACCATGGCGGCAATGGGAAATTCTCTGCTACACTGACACATTGGGCAAGGCTTCATTTATCAATGACACACTAGGGAAGGCCATTATTTCCTCTGAATACTCTGGATGAATCTAAGCACCACAAGATATTGTGTAGACTTCTTATATCCACTAAAATAGTAAGGTTGACTTAGGTCTCATTATAAATCTTGAGAAGGCTCTGACACTCAAGCTGTGAGAAGAAGCTGAGCACCACTGTGATGCTCATAATGGCATGTAGCTCCACAGAGACCCTGGACAAGCCCTGGGATTCATTGAGAAACTCTGAATTGCCCTGAACACAGTGATTTTGGGGGGAAGATTCAGAGATTTGCTCTGAGGCTGTAAGAATCACTGAGCATCACTGAGATTCTAAGAATAGCACTGAGCCTCATGAACAACCTGTAAAACAAACTAAAATAATAGGAGACAATGAGGTTGGCTCTGAAACTCAGTATTTCCCTGCAAAATACAATTAGATGTATTGAGATGCTTGGGAAGGCCCTGAGCACATGATAAATTTCTGAATGATGCTGATCTTCTCCAAGGGCCTGAAAAGGCAATGAAACCACTGAACTTTGGGGAAAATTGTGCATATATCTGACAACCTAAGGTAGAGCCCTTCACCTTTATAAGTATGTGCAGAATATTCTGAACACCTTTGAGACAACAGTGAATGAAATAAACAAAATTGAGACTCTTGTTCAAGCCTTAAGCCTCTTCTAAACATTGGACAATATTCCAAACACCATGAAGAACTTGTGGACCTATATAAAAATGGTTAAAATTCTGTGGAAGGCTTTGAGCCTCCTGGAAACTCTAGAGTAGGCCCTAAGTCCCACTGACAATGGGAAAGATCCTGAGTCCCTATAATACCATAACCTGCACTAAGACTCTAGGGCCAGTTCTGATCATCAGTGTAACCTGGGAAGACCATAGCTTAACTAAATTCCTGAGAAGGCAATGACACCACTAAGACTCTGAGAAGGCCCTGGGCACCACTGTGATGCTGGCACCCTGAGACTCAGTAATAATATGGGCTACCCCTGAGTAACTCAGTGACCCTGGGAATGGCAATGGACTCTACTGACAACTTGGGAACTGTGCTCAGGTTTATTGAAACCTTGGCAAAATCTCGGAACCCAGTGTGTCTTTGAGGACTATACAAGCCCTGGTAAGACTCTGGGAAAAGCACTCAACATGACTGAGACACTACCAAAACCTCTGAGAAAAACTGACAATATGGTAATAGCCACAAGCCCCACTGAGGCCCTAGAAATTCCTTTGTTTCTTCACACAACCAGGGGATATTCTGAACCACACTGAGGTGCTTGGAATGTACAACAGTTCACCTGAATGCATGAAGAAGGGGAGGGGAAAGCTAACACTCTAGGGGAACACCCTGAGCACAATGTTGAGACTGGGGAATACCTTGAAACCCACTGAGATTTGGGAATAGGATCCACAATCCACTGAATTAGTATCGGAGTCCATGAGCCTCCTTAATGACCTGCAAAGCCCTGAATTCCAGTGATACACTGAGATAAGCCCTAAACACCAATTAAAAAATAGTAAAGGTCCAGAATACCATGGCACTTTTGAAGGCCTTTAAATCCTCCAAACTCAAGGAAAATGTCTAAGCACTCTTGAAATGCTTTGGATAGCCCTGAATTACGGTGAAATCTTGGAGATTGTCCTGAGAACAATGGATGAACTGTGGAGGGCATTGGGGCCCACCTAGGAACATGGGAAAGCCTTGAGTTTCATTGTTGAACTGGCAAAGCATTGAGACACAAGGATTATCTGGAAAAGGTTCACAACCCAACCTGAACCCTAATGGAGGTCCTGAACCCTACTGTAAATCAATTTATTGAAGGTCTTTTTCCTTTCAGAAGCTCAGGGAAAAAATATGAGACCCATACATACCTGAGATCTTTAAAATAAAAAAAAAGACTCAAGAGAATTCTCTGAGCCCCTGTAAGTCATTAAGGACAGTACTTAGCCAGACTGAGACCCTGGAGAAAGCCCTGAGCTTACACTCAGAAATAGGGGGGGAGGGGTGAGTGCTGCTGGCACAGGGGGGAGGAACCTGAGCAACAATCTGACAATGGAAATTCTGTTACACTGACACATTGGGCAAGTCTTTATTCCCCAATGAGATTCCAGAGAAGGCCATTATTTTCTCTGAATACTCTGGATGAATCTGAGCACCACTAGATACTGTGTAGAGTTCTTAAATCCACTGAAGTAGTAGGGTTGGCCCTAGGTGTCAGTATGAATTCTGGGAAGGCCCTGACACACAATCATACTCTGGGAAGAAGCTGAGCACCACTGTGAAGCTGGTAATGGCACATAGCTTCACAGAGACCCTGCAATAAGCCCTGGAATTTATTGAGAAATCCTGAATTGGCCTGAACCCAGTGATTTTGGGAAGAAGATTGAGATATTTGCTCTGAGGCTCTAAAAAGCACTGAACATCACTGAGACTCTGAGAGTAGCATTGAACCTCATGAGCAAACTATAAAAAAACTGAAATAATAGGAGACACTGAGGTTGGCTCTGAAAGTCAGTGTTCCCCTGCCAGAGCAACGAGATGTACTGAGATCTCTGGGAAGGCCCTGAACACATGGTGAATTTGTGAATGATGCTGATCTGCACTGAGAGCCTGGGGAGTCAGTGAGACCACTAAGACTCTTGGGAAAATTGTTCATACATCTGTCAATCTAAGGTAGGCCCTTTGCCTTCCTTGTAAGGTAAAAGCAGCCCTCCCCATACTGTTTGGGCCCCTCCCCTCTCTAAAGCCGAAGCAGTTCCCCAGCAGTTTCCCACCAGAGAGAACAAAGCCTGGCCGCTCAGGTTACTACATCAAAGAAGGTCACCCCCCAAACTGCAAATGCTTATCTATCATGCCAGTTTTGAAGTGACCAATCCATACCCAGCATGCGTTCATAGCGGGCCCTATAAATCCATGCCCCATGTCCCTTCCTCCTCCTAGGTGCCTACCCAGTTAATAAAGATCTCCTGGCTGCATGAGGTGTATCATGTATGGCTGGCTGGTATGTGCAGAATATTTTTAACACATTTGAAACAACAGTGAATGATATTCAGTGATCTGAGATGCTTGTTGAAGCCTTGAGACTCTTCTAAACACTGGACAATATTTCAAACACCATGAAGATCATGTGCACCTTTGTAAACAAGGTTGATATTCTGAGGAAGGCCTGAGTCCTCCTAAGACTCTAGCATATACCCTCAGTCCCATTGACACTGGGAAAGACCCTCAGTCCCTCTGATACCCTGAGTGTCATTAAGACCCTGGGGTCAGTTTTGATCATCAGTGTAACCTGGGAAGACCACAGCTTCACTGAGTGCCTGAGAAGCCAATAACATCACTAAGACTCTGCAGAAGGCCCTGGGCACCATTGTGACTTGGGGGAATGCCCTGAGACTCAGTCATACTGTGGTCTTGCCCTTAGCAACACTGAGAACTTGGAAATGGCAACAAACTCCACTGACATCCTGGGAAATGTGCTGAAATTTATTGACACTCTTGCAAATCTCTGAATCCAATATGTCTTTGGTGAACTATGTAATTCCTGGTGAGATTCTTTGAATACCACTCAACATGACAGACACTGCCAAATGCAAATGAAAACCTGGGCAACATCCTGTACCACACTGAGATGCTGGGAATGTCCAAGTCTCCCCTGAATGTTCAAGGAAGGAACTGTGAATCTTCATTCTCTGGGAAAATTTTCTGATCTTGACTGTGAGACTGGAAGAAACCTTGAAAACCACTGAGACTTTGGGCAAGTGTTATGGTCCAAATTCTATGTGCAGAAAAACTCCATTTTAACCTGAGACCCCATTTCATATAAAAAATGTTTTTTGCATGAAAATATCCTGCTTCTAACACCTCTTGCTTCACATTCCTTTTTTTGCAATGTCAGGTTGTTGAAAAATGTTTTTATTATTTTGATATAATGTATTATTAAGAAATACATTTGTAAGATATTCTGTTTTAGTTTCCCTTTGTCTTGGACAGTGTACTGTACCCTGTACTGGGTCACTCTGACCCATTTCCTATATTGCTATTGTTTTGAGTTACTGGTTGCTTGTGGTTTGGGATTATAAAACAAATATCCTACCTTCTGCAAGGGGTTGAGGTGTTCAGAGGCAACTTGGTCACTGCTCCACAATAGGTATGGAAATTAAAAATAATGTGGCTTGAGGAAAGACAAATAGCCATAGGCTGGCAGCTTTAACCTCCCCTAAACACTGTCTCTTTAAATGCTAACAGATTTCACCTTTCCCAGCTCTGATTCTTTGATGTTAATCAAGCCGGCAGTCAACACCTCCCCCAACAGATGCCTTCCTGAGGCAAAACCAGGAAGGAAGGGGCTTATCACCACACTGGAGTGATAAACTAATCGATGAAACAAACCCAAAATTCCTAAATGCCCACAAAAACTAAGAGCCTATATAAACCCAGTCCCTTCCTTTGTTTGGTGACTCATTTTCCATCAGGAAAGTGGGTCCACCACCTCCACAGATGAATCCTGCTCCTGCATAAAGCCTAAAATGACTTGCACAGTTTGCTGCTGCTGTGATCTTTCTGCGCTTACACTCCAGACCTGCCATTAAAAAAGTTTCATTTCTTGCTTCAAGACTGTCACGAGCGGCATTTGTAATTAATAATTACTCGGAGGTGGATTGTCTTTAAATGCAAGTGTATGTTCAATCACAACAATCATCCAATATAATTAGTTAATGCAAAAAGAATTGGGCATGCTGGAGCACCCCAACTAGCATTTGATGCACACTAGTCAAGCACTATAGGTAAGTTACACTATTCTAGGGTAGTTAAATCCTGCTTGCAATTCACACAATCCTAGGGCAACTAAACGTTACAATTAATTCACATAATCCTAGGGCAACTAAACATTACCATTAATTCAAACAATCCTAGGGCAACCACGAGCCCCAAAGTACTTCCGATGCCAGGTGACTTAGCCAAAGACCAGATGTTGTCCTGGTCTGGTGGTTCTCTTCAGCTGATGGCTGGACATCAGGGAATGGTGGAGCTGACCCAGGGACAAACAGCAAGGTGGCCAGTCTCACTGATGTCCTTGGAGCAAGGCCCAAAAACTGTAGCAGGGCCAGCAGTTTAAAAGCAGTTCCAAGTTGGTGGTGTGGGCTGGTGATTGGTTACACCCACTAAAAGACAATGTCTATTGGTTATGTCCAGTGAGATAGTATAATTGCTACTGGGCCTTCCTTCTGCACATGTGCATGGGTTGTGCCCCCCTATCAATTGTAGCCAGAAGGCCTGCTGTTAGGTGCCCCCCATTGCTCCTTTGTTGATTACATGGGCTGGGCCCTTTTGCAGCCCTCAATTGCATGGGCTGGACTTCTTTTTGGCCCCCATCATTGCAAGAAGGCATGACTAAGTCAGTGGCTGCTGTTCCTTATGGCCAGCAACCCAGTGAGTCCCCTGCATGTCCAGGCATGCCCATGGCATATGCTCCTTACAAGACTAATCTGGTGATTTATTTCAAATGTGCCACATTTGGAGGATGCAGTGAGATTCCTGGAATCAGGGCTGTGGCTCTTGGACACAGAGAGGTGTGCCCTCCCTCTCAAGCTTGGGAGCATTTTGCTTTGTGAGGTTCTGAACCCCCTGCAGTGACTGATTTGAGCTGGCCCATGAACACATTTGGTGTGACTCATGTCTGTAAACCCAGAGGCTCTGATATGGCTTATGCCTATAAACTCAGTGCTTTGTGACAGGGTAACTGATGAGACCATGGGTCATTAACCCAGAGGGCCAGTAAATAGACCATGATGACAGTGTCTTGTCCACCACTGTCTGCCTCTTGTTCGTTCATAATCTGCATCTGTTCCTTACACTGTCATCTGGCTGTTTGTCCCAGCACCTACTTTTCTTTTATTTTGACAGATTGAACTCATCAGCAGCTCAGAGAGCCACCATCTTCGGATTTGAGTCATGCTCAAGACCTTGTGAAATTCTTCACTTCAGCTTGCCTTTTATTTCTGCCTACTGTTTTAATTGTTAGCTTTGTCACGAGAAACCTAATCCAAAACAGGCTCGACTACCATCTGGGGGGGAAATGGTTAAAAAGCCCCGAGCCCACCTTTTCCCTCCCCTTATTCTCCTTGCCCTACTCTATTGGTCTTCCTTTCACTCATTTTTTTGGGGCAGAGAAGGGGCACTGCAGATTAAACTCAGGGTCCTACAGATTGTACATAATGTAAACCTTATATTTTGTCTTGTTTTTCTGGTTTTTGTGATAATTGTGGATATAGAAGAATGATTTTATAAAGAAGAAATATATTTGTGAAAAAAAAAAAAAAAGCCTCGGGCACCTCACAAAGGCTTGCATTGGAATGTAAATGGCTGCCCAAAGTCTCAGGGGACCAATATGAAACTGAAGGGGAAAAGAAATGTCAGTTTAACTTCTCCCTGGCTGTGACACAGAAAAACTTAATTTCAGGGCTCTCTCTCTTCCTTTGTCTCTCACTCTCTCATGCTGTTTACTCTTAAGGGCCAGGAATCTTGATTTTAAAATTCTATATTTTTGAGTTTATTGATTTGCATCCAGCACACCTAGGTTAGCGTGTTTTCCTAATCAGACCTATTTTATTCAACTATAGACATTTTTTCACTCTGCTTTACTCAGAGGCCAACTTACATTGGTTAGCTCTCAATCTAATAAGTTTTTTAAAAAGTTCCAAGGCTTTTGTTTTGTGTATGAATGCACACCAGTATATCGTCATGTCTTCATGTGTTTGGTATCAAAATTGCAATATAAGCTCATAAATTAAAATTTTAAAAATGGATCCAAATACCTTTGGTTTACATGATTTAAAGGGTTCAATTTAAATTATGTAAACAAATAAAAATAAAGATGTCTCTTAAACTACTAACTCAAGTTTCTTGAGGTGGTCAAACAACCAATAAAATGTTGATGTTTATAAAATGTTCAATATTCATTGCTTCTAGGATTGTTCTTCAACAAGAAAGAGATGACTAATGCTGTTCAATAGCTTAGTTTTTTAAAATAAGTAAATTAGAATTGACATATATACATGGAGTTGGAAAATATCATGCTAAGCAAAGAAAGTCAATCCCAAAAAACCAAAGGCCAAACGTTTTCTCTGTTATGTGTTAGGTTGGTTCAGGGTCCAGGATGTCCAATCAGGAGAACCAGTCAGGGCAGCTGCGGAATGGAGCGGCCAGCCAGACGCTGACATCACCAGTAGACACACCTCCTGTCAATCAGCGGGTTTTTCCTGACTTATCCAGGAAGGATTCTGGCCTTCTCTTCCTGCCCTCTAAGCCCTCCCCTTCCTGACCCGGCCTTTTAAAATTGTCTGTACACTGGAACATGTGCGCCACTCTCCCGGACACAATGATGGATGGGAGAGTTCAGCCCAAGAGCGTGTATTTCCAATAAAGCCTTGCCCAGCATCTTTAATTTGCCTCCATTTGGTCATCTGGTTTTACAATATGTAGATGCTAATCTATAATGGGGAGGGGGAAAAGGAAGAATAAAGGAACTTTGGATAGGGCAAAGGGGGGGTGTGGGGAGGGAAAGATGGTGGAATGAGATAGATAATATTACAGTATGTATGGGTATAATTGCATGTATGGTGTGACTCTACATCATGTACAACCAGAGAACTTGATAAGTTGTGCTCCATTTGCATAAAAAATTTAATTTAAAAAAAGATTTGACATATATGAGATTACTCATAAATATTTGTTAAAGACATCTGATAAATTTCCAGAGTTAAAAATGGAATAAATAGATAAATTTCCAAACTGTTAAATATAATGTCAAGTACTCAATGCTTAAATTCCATAAGATAACATTCTTAAACATTATTGGTGTATTCATAAATTGATAATAAAAGATTAAAAGGTTCTAGGTATAAAAATATATCTAATAAAATAAAAACATTTCTGGATAAGAGAGTCTTTATGTAGTAAAGTTGTAATACATCTAAGTAAACAAAAAGAGGGTCTAATTAAGTGATAAAAAGGTCTATGTAAATAAAGAGTAAATTTTAAAAGGTTTGTGTGCTAAGTTGGTTATATATAAGTAACACAATCAGTTAAAGCTATTCAAGGTTGTTCCCTAAAGTCAAATATTAATGTACTAATATAACCCAAAGTTTATGTGTTAAAATGACAAGAATTTCTTCAAATATTAATTTACTCTTAACATTGTGTCTGTTAAGTTTTATTCTCTAGAACAACTAGTGTTCATAATTAGGGCTTATACTGTTATTTTTGATTATTGTTCTACATTACAGAGTCTAGATTTTTCTTTAAAAGCTAAACTTGATTAATATAGAAACATCAATGTAATTATTTTGCTATTACTCTTCTCTGTATATTAAATATGTTCATATCTTCCAGGTATACAAGCCTTTAAAGTAAAATGTTTAAAAGAACATTTTATCAAGCTTGTGGTCTCCAAACTAAAGTTGTCTGTAATAGTAATTTTAGGCTTATAAGGATAACAAATTTTATTGGGGATTTATTTATATTATTTAATGTTCTACAACAAAATATAAACCTTATGGAACCTTTTACACTGAAATAAAGATGTGAATGTATTTCTAAAAGGTAATGAGAGCCTAATCTATTTAAAGGTTAATATTATAAAATGTAAAAATATTTTGCCATTTTTTTCACCAAAATAAAGTTAAAAGCTATCTTAGCCTTTATTTAATTTATGTTTTAGATGTAATGTCATATTGTGTTAACTAACACAATCAGTTAGGCCATACTTCAACCCATTTAAAGTTTTATTCAAAAGATGGATATTTTATTGTAAAAGTTACTGCAATCTCAGAGGATATAATGTATAATTCAGTCAAGGTTCAAGATTATGTACAATCTAAATATGTTTTTACTCTTGTTAATTTCACTTTAAATTTTCCTTATGAACTTTAACTGCTATCTGTTAGTACCTTACAAAAGTACAATTTTCAATATAACAATCTAAATTAATTTAAAATATTAGGCCATAATCTATATACAGATAGTATATAATGCTAACTTCCAGTACTAATACAGACCCCAGTTAAATAAAAGGGGTAAAAATGACTGTAAGTTATAAACATTAAAGTTAGAGCCCAGTACTCTTACTTTAAGACTGGCTTGTTGGGCTAGGGTTGTGGGTCAGTGGTAGAGTACTTGCCTAGCACATGTGAGGCATTGGGTTTGATCCTCAGCACCACATAAAAATAAAAATAAATAAAATAAAGGTATCATGTTCAGTTGCAACAAAAACAATTTAAAAAACAGACTGGTTTGCTGGATGTTTAAGATCAAAGTTTAAAGATAAAGGTTAAAATAAAGTGGCCAAGAAAACCAATATTTGGCTCTTGCCCTCTGAGCCAACTTGAACCCAGGGAACAAGGGGATTTCTCTAAGATCTTACTGAAAGATTAAAAATATGGGGTCCACTCTGAACCAGAGACCACATGCTCCATATAGCCAAGGGACCTTTATTCATGGTGGGGGTCTGTGCAGGTGGGCGCCCAGGAGAAGAAAGGAGAGAAAAAATGGCAGAGGGGACATGGGGCATGGAATTTATAGGGCCCACTATGAATACGTGCTGGGATATGGACTGGTCACTTCAAAACTGGCATGATAGATAAGAATTCACAGTTTGGTGGTGACCTTCTTTGATGTAGTAACCTGAGCAGCCAGGCTTTGTTCTCACTGGTGGGAGACTGCTGGGGAACTGCCTCGGCTTTAGAGAGGGGAGAGGCCCAAACGGTATGGGGGGGGCTGCTTTTACCTTACACTTACAACTATGGGTCACATGACCTCCCAATCAGGGGAATTACTGGAACCCTTAAAAAAAGGAAGCCAATCAATACACATATTGAAAAATAGGAGAGTCATTGGAAAAGAGAGACATCTCTGATTCTTCTAAAGGGAGCCACCTGGTCAGTGAGACCTTGACTTATCCTGGCAGGTAGCATTAGCAGAACTAAAAAGCTGCCCACAAGTTCCCCTGACAGAGACACCCAAGGGAACTCAGCTGACTTAACAATAGATAGAAACAAGGTCAATTTGACCAACTTGGCATTGAACACCTAACAAATACAGTTAAAACCAAAACACAGAGATCATGCCAATAAAAAGATATTTTACAAAAAGCAGATGATATTAAGTAGCTTAACTAAATGTGTTTACATTCTTTATAACTCTGACACAATGTTAAAGATTTACATTCCCAAATAAAGGATGTCCAGCATCCTTATGCTGTCCAGCCTTGTTAGGCCTTGTTATGGGGACAACTTCTCATCTCTTATACCTCCTGGTGAGAGATTATTGATTTCTATCATCTTTATGATATTCATTGACATGTTCCATATGCTGCAACATTTATTTTGCATTAATCTCATTTCAGTACTCATGTCTTTATGTTTCTCTTATAGAAGCACTTACCCCCAGATAACTTTACAACTTCTTCTTCTTGAACCAGACATTTACCATGGACCACTCAACCAACCTGATCTCTAAAAGGGGACTCCAAATTACTTGTCCCACCCCTGATGGCCCCTCTCAGTTTGAAACAAGAGCAGTCCTTACCTCCTCCCCCTTTTTTTTTTTTACAGCAGCAAGGAGTTCCCAAAATTATAGTGGGAAATAAAACAAAAATTACAGTCTGTGTAGATAGGTAATTTGGTCCAATTACAGAAGTGGAGACCAGTTTGTGTCCAAAAATTTGTAGACCAACTCTGGGGGATTAAAATATTAATGCTTCCAGAGCACCTTCCTCCACCCCTACGTAGACAACCTGCTCTTACACCAACCTGTTGTTAAGTCTCTCCAACAGGTTCAATTTGAAGCTTATAAATTCCTTCAAGAAAACAAACACCAAGAGACCATTTATTTCCAACACCCATTCCAGACAAGAGATTATGTCTCAGCACAAAGTTGTCTTCTTAAAAAAAAAAAAAAAAAGGATGGCCCTCAGAGACCCCAACTATCCTCTAAATGTAAGAATAAAGAGGTATTAATTATGGTTTTTCTCTTACTCTATGTTGTGAGGCCATAGCAGATAAAAGAACATTGTCAGTCAAACTAACGTTATGCATGGCAATTACAACCCCTTACCTGATTTAGAAGGTAAATCAAGGGTTTGGTTGTTTCTAGATAAGAGAGGAATGTTATGGGCCAAACTACATGTGCCTTGACCAAACTCCATTTTACCTTGAGACTCCATTTCATATAAGAAATGTCTCTCCCATGAAAAAATCCTGCCTCTGCCACCTCCTGCGAAGTACACCTTGTTTGGCAAAGCATGCTGTCTGAAACGTGTTTCTGTTATTCTTATACAATGTATTATTAAGAAATACAATTGTAAGATGTTCTCTTTTAGTTGATATTTCTCATGGGAAGTATAATGCACCCTGAACTGGGTCATTCTGAACCACTTCATACATTGCTATGGTTTTGACTTACTAGTAGCTTGCAGGTTTGGCTACAAAAGAGATACCCTACTTTCTACAAGGGGTCAAGGTGTGCAGAGGCAATGTAGTGGTTGCCCTTTGACCAACTGGTGAATACATTTTTATGTTTTCCTTCAAGACTGATCCAGTGATTTATCTACAATGTGTCACAACACAAGGCCCCACAATCCACTAAATCAGTACCAGAGGCCATGAGCCTCATTAGTGACCTGAAAAAGCTCTGAATTCCAGTGACACACTGAAAAATCCCTGAACCCCAATTAGACATCAGTGAAGGCATGAGTGTCAGAGACACTTCTGAAGACCTATAAATCATACAGAATCATGGAAAGCACGTGAATACCCATAAAATACTGTGGAAAGCCCTGAATAACAGTTAAATACTATAGATGGTCCTGAGAACTACTGATACACTTTGGAAGGCATTGAGTCCCACCAAAAAAAACATAGAAAAGCCTTGAGTTTTATTGCTGAGCAGGAAAAGCACTGAGACACAAGGGAAATTAGGGAAAGTTCCACAAACTCATTTAGACCTGGTGGAGGTCCCAAACCCCATTTAGAAGGTACTGAAGGCCTTTAGCCTCACAGAAGCTCTGGCAAAAAATATGAGACCCAATCATACCTGTAACCTCGACTCTAGAGGACACTCTGAAGCCCTTTAAGCCATTGGGGTAAGCACTGAGCCAGACTGAGACCATGGAGAAATCCCTGAGTTTATGCTAAGAAATATGTGGAAGCCCTAAGTGCCACTGCCATAGTGGGGTAGGCCCTGAGCACCACTATGACAATGTGAATGTCCCTGAATGTCAATGACACACTGGGCAAAAACTAATCCCCATTGAGATACTAGTGAAGGCCAATATTTTTCAAAAATATTGGGGAATAATCTGAGCACTGCTAGATATGGTGAAGATGTCTTAAACCTCCTGAAATGGTAGGGTAGGCCTTAGGCCTCACTGCAGTTCTTGGGAAGGCTCTGACACTCAATTAAACACCAAGAAGATCCCAAGCACCACTGTGATGCTGGAAATGGCACTGAGTTCCACAGAGACACTGGGGAAAAGTCCCTGAGATTCAGTGAAAAGCCCTGAAAGGCCCTGAAACCAATGTTTCCTTTGGGAAGATTCAGAGTGTCACTTTATGCTGGAAGAAGCACTGAGCATCACTGAGATTCTGAGAATAGCACTGAGCCCATGGAGAAACCCTATAAAACCTGGGAAAAGGAAGACATTGAGGATGGTGCTGAAATTCAGGGAGGCCCTGGAAAAAGCAATGAGACCTACTAAGACCCTTGGGAAGATCCTGAGCACATGGTGACCTTGGGAATGGTGCTCATCTACACTGAGACCCAGGAAAGCCATGAGACCATTAAGATGCCTGGAAAGGACATGCATACATCTGTCAAGCTAAGGAAGGCCTTTACCATTCCTAAGATTCTAAAGAAGATTTTGAACACCACTGAGAAAACAGTGAATAAATTAAAACACTGAGATACTTATTGAGACATGTAGCCTCTTCCAAACAATGGGCAATAATCTGGGTACCATGAAAATAATGTGGAGGTTTTGTAAACGTTATTCTGAGTAAGGCATTGAGCCCTCCTGAGACTCTAGGGTAGGCCACGAGCCCCACTGACAAAGACCATGAGCCCCTCTGATGTCATGAAGAAGGCCCTGCAACCTGGGAAGTCTATAGCTTCACTGAGTGCCTGGGAAAATAATGACACCAATTAGTCTATGGAGAAGGCCCTGGAACCACTGTGACCCTTAGGAATGCCATAAGACTCAGTCATATTGTGGACTTGCCCTGAACAAAACTGTGACCCTGGGAATGGCAATAAACTCCAGTAACAACCTGTGAAATGTTCTGATATTCATTGTGACCCTAGAAAAAACTTTGAACTGAGTGTTTTGGGGGAACTATGTAAGCCCTGGTAAAACTCTGGTATAGCACCCAATATGACTGAGACCCTGGCAAAACCTCCAATAAAAACTAAGAACCTGGTAATTGTCACAAGCTCCACTGAGGCCCTGGGCAAGGCCTTTGGCTCTTTGAACACCTGGGGGATATTCTGAACCATATTGAGTTGCTGAGAATGTTCAGAAGTTTACCTGAATGCCAGAGGAAGTGAAGGAGAACAGTAAGGCACTAGAGAAACACCTGATCATGATGTTGAGACCAGAGGAGAGCATGAAATCCACTGAGATTTGGGGAAAGGACCCACAATCCACTGAATTAGTACCAGAGTCCATCAGCCTCCATAGTGACCTGCAAAAGCTGTGAATACCAAAGATACACTGGGATAAGCCCTCAACACATATTAGAAACCACTGAATACCCTGAATGCCTTCAAATCACCCAAACTCATGAAAAACATCTAAACCCTCTGAAATAATGTGGACAGCCCTGAATTACACTAAAATTTTGGAGACTGTCCTGAGAACTACAGATACACTGTGCAGTGCATTAAGGCCAACAAAAGAAAATGGCAAAGTCTTGACTTTGACTGAGACTCTGGAGAAAGCCTTGAGCTTGCACTCAGAAACATGGGGTATCCCTGAGTTCCACTGACAAATTAGGGAAGGATCTGGGCACCACTCTGACAATGGGAACTTCTCTGTTATACTGACACACTGGGCAAGGCTCTATTCCCCAATAAGACCTTATGAAAAGCCATTATTTTCTCTGAATACTGTGGATGAATCTGAGCACCACTATGTGTTGTGTATAGTTCTTAAATCCACTGAAATAGTAGAGTAGGCACTAGGTCTCAATACAATTCTTGGAAAATCCCTGATACACAATCAAACTCTGGAAAAAAGCTGAGCACCACTGTGATGCTGGTAAAGGCACTTAGCTCCACTGAGACCCTGGGCAAGGCCCTGGGATTCACTGAGAAATCCTGAATTGCCTTGAACCCAATTATTTCTTTGGGAAGATTCAGACATTTGCTCTGATGCTGTAAGAAGGAATGAGTATCACTGAGATTCTGAGAGTAACACTGAGCCTCATGGACAACCTATAAAAGAAGCCAGAATAATTGGAGACAGTGAAGATGGTTCTGAAATTCAGTGTTCCCCTCCAAAAGGCAATGAGATTGACTGAGAATCATGGGAAAGCCCTGAAAACACGGTAAATTTGTGAATGATGCTGATCTACTCTTAGAGCATGGGGAGGTATGAGATTACCAAGAGTCTTGGGAAAACTTTGCACACATCTCTCAACCTAAGGTAGTGCCCTTTACCCTTCTAAGTGTATGAAGGATATTTACAGTATCACTGAGACAACAGTAAATGAAATGAAAAAATGTATGACTCTTGTTGAAGCCTTCAGCCTCTTCTGAATACAGGGCAATATTTCAAGCACCATGAATTTCTGGGGAAGGCCTTGAGCCCTCCCCAGTCTCTAGGGTAGCCTCTGAGTCCCACTGACATTGGGAAAGGACCTGATCCCTTCTCATACCATGAGTGTCACTAAGACTCTAGGGTTATTTCTGATCATCAGTGTAACCTGGGAAGACTATAACTTCACCGAGTGCTTGAGAAATTGATGAGATGACTAAGACTTTGCAGAAGGCCTTGGGCACCACTATGACCCTGGGGAATGCCCTGAGACTCAGTATACTGTGGGTGGGTCTTGAACCACACTGTGACCCTGGGAATGGCAATGAACTGAAATGACGACCCAGGAAGTGTGCTGAGATTTACTAAGACCCTAGCAAAAGCTCTGAACACAGTGTGTCTTTGGGGAACTATGTAAGCCCTGGTGATACTCTGGGAATAGTACTCAACATGACTGAAACACTGCCAAATGCCCTGAGAAATTCTGACATCTTGGTGATTGCCACAATCCCCACAGAGGCCCTGGGCAAGGCCTTTGGATCTTTGAACACCTGGGAAACATCCAAACCACATTGAGATGTTGGTAATGTCCAAAAGTTCACCTAATGCATGAAGAAGGGAAGAAGAACACTAGAACTCTTGGTTAACACACTAAGCACAACTATGAGACAAGAGGAGACCATGAAATCCACTGAGACTCTGGCTAAAAATCCACAGTCCATAGAATCAGTACCAGCTTCCATGAGCCTCTCTATTGACCTGCAAAAGTCCTTAATTCCAGTGATACACTGGCAAACCCTGAAAAAAAATTAGATACCAGTGAAAACCCTGAATTCCAAGAAACACTTTTCAAGACTTTAAATCACACAAACTTGTGGACAGCATCTGAACACCACTGAAATACTATGGACAGACCTTAATCACAATAAAATCCTGGAAATTGTCCTGAAAAATACAGATACACTGTGGAAGGCATTGAGGCCCACTAAAGACCATGGGAATGCCTTGAGTTTTATCGTTCACCTGGAAAACAACTGAGACACAAGGAGATGCTTGGAAAGTTCCAAAACCCTAATTAGACCCTGATGGAGGACCCAAACCCCAATGAGAAGCTCTTGAAAGACTTTTTAGCCTTACAGAAGTAGTGCAGAAATTTCTGAAAAACAATCATACTTGAGATCACAAAAAAGACTTCAGACAATTCCCTGAGACTATATCAGCCATTGGGGAGAGCTCTGAGCCTGACAGAGACCCTGGAGCCAGCCTTGAAGTTACACACAGAAACATGGGCTGGTCCTGAGTACTGCTGACAAGGAAGGTAACACCAGGAGCATGACTGTGACAAGGGGACTATCTCTGAGTTTCAAGGACACAATAGGCAAGATACTATTTCCCTTTGAGACACTATTGAAGACCTGAATTTTAGCATTTCTCTGAATTCTGTGGGAAAATCCAAGCACCACTAAATATTGTGTGGAGTCCTTAAACCCACTGAAATAGTAGGGTAGGCCTTGGCCTTGTCAAGATTTTTAGAAGGGCATCACACAAAATCAAATTCTGAAAAAATGCTGAGCAACACTGTGACTTTGGGAAGAGCACTGAGCTCCACACACAACTTGGGCAAGGCCTAGGATTCGGTGAGAAACCCTGAAAGTCCTGAAAACACTGTTTCCTTGGGAAAGATTCACAACATAACTCTGAGGACAGGAGAAGGCGTGAACATTGTTGACACTGAGAATAGCACTAAGACTCGTGGAGAAGCTGAAAAAGAACCTGAAAGAGAAGAAGATTCTGAGAATGGCTATGAAACTCAGTGAGCCCTTGAACAAAGTAGTGACACATTTTGAGAGTCTCAGGAAAGCCCAAGCACATGGTGACTTTGAGAATGGTGCTGAGCTTCACAGAGATCCTAAAAAGAAAAGTAAGACAATTAAGACTCTTGGGAAGGTCTTGCATACATCTGTAAACCTAAGGAAGGCCCTAAGTTCTAAGAATCTAAAAATAATTTTGAATATTATTGAGACCACAGTGACAGAACTTAACCACTCTGAGATGATTACTAAGGCCTTAAGCCTCTTTTAAACACTAGGCAATATTCTGAGCACAACAAAGACTGTGTGGACTTTTCTAAACAAAATTAAAATTCTGAGGAAGGCCTTGAGACCTCTTTAGACTCTAGGGTAAACATGAGCCCCACAAACACTGGGAAAACCCCTGAACCCTTCTGGTACCTTAAAGAAGGCCTCCAGTGTCACTAAGTCTGTGGGGCCATCCCTGATCATCAGTGTAACATGGGAAAACTATAGTTTCACTGAATGCCTGGGAAGGCTGTGAAAATCTTAAGATATTGAAGAAAGCCATGGGCACCACTGTCAGAGTGAAGAATGCCCTGAGATTCAGTAAGATTCTGAACTGACCCTGAGCAACACTCTGACACTAGCAATGGTGGTGAAATTTACTGAGAACCTGAAATATGTGCTCAGGTGTTTGAAGATCCTGGCAGAAAACCTGAATCCTCTGTGTCCATGGAAAACTATCTAAAGAAATATGACACCCTACGAATAGCACAAAAAATGACAGAGACACTGCAAAAGGCCCTGAGAAAAACTGTGAGCCTAATAATGGTCATGAGTTTCAGAAAAGGCCTAGGCAAGGCCTATGGACTTTTGAAAACCTGTGGAACATCCTGAAGCACATTGACATGCTGGAAATGTGCCAGGGCTCAACTGCATACATGAGGAAGGGAAGGACAGCACTAATTCTATAGAGGAACACCCTGACTGCAACTGTGAGACAGAAGTTGACCATGAAACAAAATGAGCATGCAATGAGCAAACAAACTGGCATGTAATCACAATCCATTGGATCAGTTTCAGAAACCATGAGCCTCCTTAATGACCAGCAAGAACCTTGAATTCCAGTGACACTCTGCAAAAGCTGTAAACACCAAATAGTGTTTACAGTGAAGTTCCTGAATGCCAAGAGACACTTTTAAAACCTTTGAATCTTACAAATTAATAAAAAATATCTCAAAACCAATGAAAGATTATGGACAAATATCAGTCACATTGCAATCTGGACTATGTTTCTGACAACTACAGATACACTGCAGAAGGCACTGAGGCCCACTAAGGAACATCACAAATCCTTGAGTTTTATTGTTGACATAGAAAAACACTGGGATTAAGGATATCTAGTGAAAGGTCTACAATACCACTTAGACCCTGGTGGAGGCCTCAAACACGTCTCAGAAGCTATTGAAGGCCTTTAACATCACAGAAGTTCTGCAAAAACTATCTCAGACCTAATTTTCCTGAGATCCCAAAAAGATCCTCATGAATTCCATGAGTTTCCATAAGCCTTTGAGGAGAGTTCTAAGCCAGACTGAGACACTGGAGAAAGCTCTGAGCTTAGCTCAGAAACTTGGGTAAAACTAACTGTTAAAGACAGGGTGCAGAAGGCCCAGAGCACCAGTATTACTATGGGACTATCCCTGAGTTTCAAGGACACATGAGCAAAGCACTATTCTCCTTTCAGGCACTACTGAAGGCCATTATTTTTCAAGAACACAATGGAGAAATTAAGTACCTCTACATATTGGAAAGAGTCCTGAAAGCCACAGAAATGGTACAGTAAAACCTAGGCCTTGACATAGAATCAAATGCCAGAGAAGATGCTGAAAATTACTGTGGTGCATGGAACAACACTTAGGGTCACTGGGTCTTGGGCAAGGCCTGGGATTCAGTGAAAAATGACTGAAAGGCCCTGAATCCACTGGTTGTTTGGGAAAGATTTGGAGACTAGCTCTACAGCTGGGAGAAGAAGTAAGTATTACCGTAACTCTAAGCATAGCACTGAGCCTCATGGAGAAGCTTTGAAAGAATCTGAAAGAAAAGGAGACTCTGATAATGGCTCTAAAACTCAGTGAGCCCCTGGAAAGAATAAGGACACCTTTCAAGAGCCTCATAAAAGCCCAAGCTCATGGTGCTGAGCTGCAAAGAGATATTAGGAAGAAAATGAGAACACTCAGACTCTTGGAAAAGTCATGCATACTTCTGGCCACTTAAGGAAAGCACTTAGCTTTCCTGACTCTGAAGAAGATTTTGAATATCATTGAGACAATAGGGAAAAAGTTAACCACTCTAAGATTGCTACTGAGGTCTTTAGCCTCTCTTAAACAATGGACAATAATCTGAGCACTACAAACACCATGTGCATCTTTCTTAAAAAGATTGAAATTCCGGGGAAGGTGTTGAGCCCTCCTGAGCCTCTAGGGTAGGCCTGAACCCACTAACACTGGAAAAGCCCCTGAAATCCTCTGATACCCTGAAAAATGTCCTCACTTAAATACTGGAGAAGGCCCTGGGCAGAACTGTGACCCTGAAGGCCTTGAGACTTAGTAAAAATCTGGGCTGGTGCTGAGCATTACTCTGACCCTGGGAATGGCAATGCACTCCATTGAGAACCTGAAAAAGGTGCTGAGAGTTTCTGATACCCTTGCAGAAACACTGAATCCAGTGTGTCCTTGGGCAATTTTCTAATCATATATTATACTTTGGGAATAGCACTGAATGTGATTGAGACACTGCAAAAGGCCTTGAGAAAATCTGAGAGCATGGTAACAGCCATGCATTTCATAGAGGCCCTATGGAAGGCCTTTGGCTCTTTGAAAACCTAGAGCCACACTGATATGCTGGGAATATTCAATGTTCTGAACCACATTGTCATGCTAGGAATATTCAACAGCTCAACTGAATGCACAAGCACGGGAAGGGGAACACTAAGACTCTTGGCAAACACACTGAACACAACTGTGAGACAGGAGGAGACCATGAAACCCACTGAGACCCTGGGCAAAATCTCAATCCATGAAATTAGTACCAGCTTCCATTTATCTCTTTATTGATCTACAAAATTCTTCAATTCCAGTGATACATTGGGAAACCCTGAACAATAATTAAAAACCAGTGAAGGCCCTGAATGCCACAAGACAGCTTTGAAGGCCTTTAAATTGCACACACTTGTGAAAAGCATCTGAACACTCCTGAAATACTGTGGACAGCCTTGAGTCTCACTGACATTGCAGAGATGGTCCTGATAACTACTGATACATTGTGGAAGGCACTGAGCTAGTAAAAAACATGGGAAAGTCATGAGCTTCACTATTGAGCTTGGAAAGCACTGAGACACAATGATATCCTAGGAAAGGTCCACAACCCACTTAGACCCTGGTGGAGGCCCCAAACCCCACTGAAAATCTATTGAAGGCATTTAGCAACAAAGAAGTTCTGAGAAAAAATCTGAGGCTAAATCATACCTGAGATCTCAAAAAAGACCCTATATAATTACTTGAAACTTGTAAGTCATTGAGGAAAGTACTGAGCCTCAGTTCAACCCTGAAAAAGCCCTAAGCTTACATTCAGAAACATGAAGTGACCTGAGTGCTGCTTACCCAGTAGAGAGGCAACAGAGCACAACTGCGACAATGGGAATATCTCTCTGTTACAGTAACACACTAGGCAATGCACTATTCCCCTTGGAGAGACTAGTGAAAGCCATTATTTCCCCAGAATACTAGGGAAGAATCTGAATAGCACTAGATATTGTGCACAATTCATAAACCCACTAAAATAGTAGAGTAGGCCCTAGGCCTCACTAAGAAACTTAGGAATGCTCTGACACACAAACTCTGGAGAAGATGCTGAGCACCACTGTAATGCTGGGAATGGCACTTAACTCCACAAAGACCCTGGGCAAGACCCTGGGATTCATTGAGAAACTTTAAAAGGCCCTGAATCCAGTGTTTCCTTTGGGAAAATCCAGAACCTCACTCTGACACTGTTAGAAGCACTGAACATCACTGAGACTCTGAGAATACCCTCTTGAAGAAACTATAAAAACCCTGGAAATAAAAGGAGGCTCTGAGGATAACTCAAACTCAGTGATCCCTAGAAAAGGCAATGAGACATATTGAGACTCTCAGAAAGGCCCTGAGCTCATGGTGAGCTGATCTGTACTGAGAGCCTGGGAAGGCAATGAGACCATTAAGACTCTTGGAAGGTTGTGAATACTGCTTTTAACCTAAGGAAGGCCCTTAGCCTTCCAAAAACTTTGAAAAAGATTTGAACACTATTGAGATAACAGTGAATAAACTTGATGTCTCTGTGAATCTCATTCAAATCTTCAGCCTCTCTAAACACTTCATAATAATCTGAGCACCATAAAGTTAATGTGGGCCTTTATAGACTGAGACTGAGACTCTGGGGAACACCTTGAGCCCTCCTGAGACTCTATGGTAAACCTCATATCCCATTGACACTGGGAAAGGCCCTGAGCCCCTCTGATATGCTGAAGGCGGCCCTGAGTATCACTATAATTCTGGGGCAAGCTCTGAACATCAGTGTAACCTGGGAAAACTATAGCTTCACTGAGAGCATGGGAGGTAATGACAGCACTAAAATTCTGCAGCAGGCCCTAGGCACCACTGTGATCCTTTGGAATTCCTGACACTCGGTAAAACTCTGGGCTGGCCCTGAGTAACACTCTGACCCTGGGATTGGCAGTGAACTCCATTGACAACCTGGGAAAGGTGCTGAGACTCTGGCAGAAACCTTGAACCCAGTGTCCTTGGGGGAACTACCTAATCCCAGCAGATAATCTGGGAATAGCACTGAACATGACTGAGACACTGCAAAAGGTCCTGAGAGACACTGAGAGCCTGGTAATGGCCATTAGTTCCCCAGAGGCCCTAAGAAAGGCCTCTGGCTCTTTGAAAACCTGGGAACATCTTGAACCACAATGAGATGCTGGGAATGTCCAAGAGCTCAACTGAATGCCTGAGGAAGGAAGGAAGAACACAAAAACTCTGGAGGAACACCCTGAGCATGACTGTGAGACAGGAGGAGACCATGAAACCCACTGAGACCCTGTGCAAGGACCCATAATCCAATGAATCAGTACTTGAGGCCATGAGTCTACTTGGTGATCTACAAAAGCCCTGAATTCCAGGAATAAACTTGGAAAATTCTAGAATGACAATTAGATACCAATGGAGATTCTGAATGCCAAGAGACACTTTTGAAGGACTTAAAATCAACAAACCCATGAAAAGCATCTGAACATTCCTGAAATACTGACAGCCCTGAGTCACACTAAAATCCTGCAGATGATCCTGAGTACCATGGATATTCTATGGAAGGCACTGAGGACCACTAAAGAACATGAGACAGCCATGACCTTTACTGTTGATCTGGAAAAGTTCTGAGATAAAAGGAGACCCTATAAAGGTCCACAAACTCTGTTATGGTTTGGATGTGAGGTGGCCTCCAAATGCTCACATGTAAGATAATGCAAGAAGGTTCAGAGGAGAAATGATTGTGTCCTAAAAGCCTTAATCCAATCAGTTATTTAATCCCCTAATAGGGATT
>PVHX01004146.1:70837-105565 GCA_004024805.1 Geosciurus inauris
GCTGACTAAAACAAACCCACTTATTCCCTGGAGGAGGCCCCAAACCCTGCTGAAAAGCTATTGAAGGCCTTTAGCTTCACAGAAGCTCCAGGGAAAGATCTGAGAACCAATCATATATTTGAGATCTCAAAAAAAAAAAAAAAAAAAAAAACTGGAGGATTTCCTGAGCTCCTGCAAACCACTGGGGTAAGCACTGAGCCAGACTGAGACTCTGAAGAAAGCCCTGAGCTTACACTAAGAAACATGTGGTGGCCCTGAGATCCACTGACACTGCAGAAGGCCCTGAGCACCACAATGACAATGGAGATCTCCCTGAGTTTCAACAACACACTTGGCAAGGAACTATTCCCCATTGAGACACTAGTGAAGGCTATTATTTACACAGAATACTGCAGAAGAATCTAAGCACCACTAGATAATATACAGAGTTCGTTAATCCACTGAAATACTATGGTAGGCTCTAGGCCTCACTAAGACTCTTGGGAAGGCCCTTCCACACAATGAAACTCTGAGGAAGATACTGTGCACCACTGTGATGCTGGGAATGGCACTCAACTCCATAAAGACCCTGAGCAAGGCCCTGGGATTCATTAAGAAGCCCTGAAAAGGGGCTGGGATTATAGCTCAGTGGTAGAGTTCTCGCCTCCCATGTGTGAGGCACTGGGTTCGATCCTCAGCACCACATAAAAATAAATAAGATATTATGTCCATCTACAACCAAAAAAAATTTTAAAAAAAGAAGCAGCAGCCCTGAAAGTCCCTAAACCCAGTGTTCCTTTTGAGAAGATTCAGAGGCTTACTTTGAGGCTATAAGAAGCACCAAGCAAAACTGAGACTCTGAGAATAGTACTGAGACTCATAGACAACCTATAAAAGACCCTGAATAAAAATGAGATTCTGAAAATGGCTCTGAAACTCAGTAAGTCCCTGGAAAAGGCAATGAGACCTATTAAGATGCTCTGAAGTCCCTGAGTGTAGTGGCACCCCCTCTTCCACTAATAAATCTTAATTGAGCTTCTCCAGATATCTTCAACATATTTGTTCTTATTAACAGAATATTAACAAAAATTTCTGCAAAAGAGCCCAAATGTAGTTAAACTTTTATTTTCTGTTACTTCATCTTATAAAAGCTAAGTTTGGCAGCAGAATGCATAATTTTACTTCTGATTTTGTGGTAAAATACAAAACTTCTGACTAATCTAAAAAGTGAGAAAAAAAGCACCCTCTATAAATTCAAAGAAAAAACTATACTCTTATGTAGACACCAGCAAAATTGGAAATCTCCAAAACCCTTCTTCCACTGGGTATAAAATTCAGAGAATTTCTAGACTCATGGTTCAAAGAAAGAAATTTTAGACAATAGCCACATTCTGAACCAGCTGCAGCCAATAAACCTACTTTCTGCTAATTCCTCAGGTATTCAGCCTCATCAGTCATACATCATTTGGCAATCCAGATGGAATGGAAATGAAGTCAGCTTTTCTGCCTCTCTTGTGTCTGGGATCTGGCTTCCCTGAGATGTTGGAGGACATCACTTCCCCTTAGCACACAACACTGGTGACTCTTTGCCTGAAGGAGGAATGACTTACCTGACACCTCAGAGCTACCACCCTGAAGAGAAGCAGGAACCAGGAATAGGAAACTTGGAGCACTGCCTGACTGAACAGGTAGGTCCTGAGTTCATTAGTGTCATTCTACCTGTCTGCCCCATAGAGGCCTAAGCAGGTGGAAGAGAGGCTTGGTCAACCTCCGAGGGTCCTGAGTAATATCCAAAAGGAATTAAAGCCAAAAGGGACCCAAGAAGTCACTTGAGTAGTCTCCATTTGGGGTCAGCAAGCATCGGGGAAACCATGACTCCCTTTTTGTTTGTGAAATTTTGGGGATTTGGGTGGTATAAAAATTTTGCTCCTACCATTGTTATTTATTGCAATAAATCATGAGTCTATCTAAAAGCAGAAGACAGAACATTTATTCACAAGCTGGTGGGCCAAGGGGCAGACTGCAAGTGTACACATTTTGACCCCCTCCGAGGGTCAGAGTACATCTTTATAGTACAAGATCTCATTTATCATAAGTGGCTGTTGCTATGATTCAAAACATCATGAGATCTAAAATCATAAGCAGCAAGGGGAGTGGGTCAAAACAACCCTAGTTGAGTACAAGTTAAAGAATGGTTACTAACATTTAGACAATTATTCTCTGACAGGGTAAATTTTCCAAGAAAAATAGAAACAAAACAAATTTTACATTGTATAAGAAGAACAGAAACACTTGCATTTCTAAACAGGATGTGCTAAGCAGGATCAGAATGGCAGAGGAGTTTTCTCATGGGAGAAGAATTTCTTACATGACATGGAGTCTCAGGGGAAAATGTAGTCTGTTTGGTCATTGCTCATATAGCCTAGCCCATAACATGATGTCTGTGTGAAAGTGTATGAATGAGATGGACAAGGGAAGCACTCAGACCTGAACAAAGTACCAAAGTGAGTGCTGAGTCCCAATCCAGGTTTCCATGGTACCTCATACAATCTGTGGAGGAATTCCACCAACCAACCTCTGTGTAGAAGCTCCAGGTTGGGGGTTGATACTGAGCCTCAAGGCTAAGAGGATCCTAAGTCCCCAAGAGGGCAAAGACTGGAGATGGACCAACAATTCTTGCTAGAAGTGTGTGACACCAAAGCAGGGTGGAACATGGGAGACACACAAAGGAAACTAAATCCTTTAAATCCCTTGGAATATATGTTGAGAAACTTTAGAAAAGGTTTAGGGAAACTACAGGGTAAAACTCACTCTGCAAAGTTTCATACTCTATAAATTAGAATGGCTGACCTTAGGTATGGGCTAGCCACCAGATGGATCTTTAGTTGAGAGTGTCATTTCTGAGATCTTTTTAATAGCTGTTGGAAACCCAGGACATCCAGACCAGTTCCCTTATATTGATTGCTGGAAGGAAATAGTATAGAAAGGGCCTCCTTCATTGAGAGCCTGTCTAGATGGACAGTCCAAATTGGTGTTAGCTCAGATTATAGCAGCTTCTAAGACTCAAAAAAGGGAACTAAGCAGAGAAAATCTGACAATGAAAAGACAGAAAAGGAAGCCAGATGCAGTGGCTCACGCTTGTAATCCCAGCACTTTGGGAGTCTGAGGCAGGAGAATCATGAGTTCAAAGCCAGCCTCAGCAATGGTGAGGTATTAAGCAACTCAGTGAGACCCTGTCTCTACATAAAACACAAAATAGGGTTGGGGATGTGGCTCAGTGGTCAAGTGCCCCTGAGTTCAATCCCTGGTACCAAAAAAAAAGAAAAGAAAAAGACAGAAAAGGAACCAGTTTTGTCCCATGAGCCAGAAGAGAACCCACCATTTTACATGCCACTCTACCCAAACTTACCAAGACCATTGAGACAATGGGCTGTTCCCTCGGCCCTCTCATCTCCACAAACAGCAGGTGATGACCCTTTAACACCAACTAGTCCTTCCTCCATGAGGTCCTCAGAGCCAGAGCTTCCCCAGGGGCAAACACTCCTCCTCTCCACCCTGTGAGACCAAGATAAAAACCATCCTAAAGCCAGAGCCAGAACCCAGCTGAGAGCTCTCCAGATGTCCCTGTGAGAGACTAGAGGACCTGCCTATGTTGACCAGAAGGGAAATGTCTGAGGGGGACAACGCATTTTTGTGTATCAGCCTTTTACCTCCAGTGATCTCAAATTGGAAAAATCATACTCCCTCCTACACTAGAAGCCCAGGCCATGATTGATTTGATGCAACCCATTATACAGACTCACTAGCCTTCCTGCATGTTAGGGTTTAGATGTGATATGTCCTCCAAAACCTCACATGTGAGACAGTGCAAGAGGGCTCAGAGGAGAAATGACCAGATTGTAAGAGTTTTAACCCAATCAGTGATTTAATCCCCTGATAGGAATTAACTGAGTGCTAACTGAAGTGGTAGGGTATAGCTAAAGGAGGTGAGAACTGAGGCATGTTTGGGGGTATGTATTTGTGTCTGGCAAGTGGAGTCTCTCTCTCTCTGCTTTCTGACCAACATGTGAGCTGTTTCCCTCTGCACATTCTTCTGTTATGATGCCCTGCCTCATGTGGAGCCCTGAGGAATGAAGACAGTCTCTATGAACTAAGACCTCTGACACCATGAGCTGACAAATAACATTTTCTTCCTTTAAATTTGTTCTGGTCAGATTCTTTAGTCACAGCGGCAAAACAGCTGACTAATAAACTGGGTGAACTACTGCCACCTCCTTCTTACTCTATTCAATACAGAGGAGGGCAGAGGGGTGATCCAAGCAGCTTTTAAATGGCTGGAAGAACATGCTCCAGGTACACAAGATGATATCCAAGCCTATGCCCCTCATTCCCAACACACAGACCCAGGGTGGGAACCTAACAAGAGAAAGACCTCCAAAAGATAAAGAGATATCAAGAATTCCTCATAGGAGGCCTAAAAGAAGGGGAAGGAGAGCCCTAAACATGAACAAGTATCAGAAATGCTCCAAAAGCCTGGTGAAAGCCCCAGCCAGTTCTGTGAATGACTATGGGAGGCCTTCTGACTCTTAGCTCTCTTTGATCCTGAGACACCAGACAATTAACTGGTAGTCAATGCAGGCTTTTTCAGACAGGCTCAGAGTGACATTCACCCACATTACAAAAACTAGAGGGTTTTGCTGGAAAGAATGCCAGTGAGCTGATTGAAGTGGCCACCAGTGTTTGTCAATCAAGACCAAGAAGCCTAGCAGGAAGCACATTGAAAGATGAAGAAGATGGGTCTCCTTGCAGCTGACCTTACTGCAAACCCAGAAGTCACCCAAAGCGGGTGCCACCAGGACAAAGCCAAAACAAATATCAAAATTAGGGCCAGATGCAGGGCTGAAGGAAGGGCTGAAGGAAGGTCTGGACTGACCCCCTCACCCAGACCCTAGGCTGAGACTAAACCAATGCATTTACTGCCATCTAGAGGGCCACTGGAAAAATGAACGCCCCCAACTGAAGGAAGACAGCTGGGCTTCTGCTACTCCTTACCAGGACAAGACAGGCCAAGTCATTCAAGGGTGATACCAGCCTTACAAACATGTCCCCCATGATACTCAATGCAACAGATACCCCTATGATGATGCCCTGGGAAAGATTTTGTAAGACTAGCAGCCATGGAAAATTATGATGAAGACTAGTACTGACTAGGTTCCCTCCCTTTGGGCCCCCAGAAGCCTATGGTCCAAATGCTTATAGGGGGCAAAACTATGGGCTTTATGGTGGACACTGGGGTTCACCATTCAATGGTGACCCACCCTGAAGACTCACTTCCAAAGAAACAGACCACAATTTGGGGGCCCCAGGCAACAAAGCTCATCGTTCTTTCCTGTTACCCTGGCACTGCAAGGACATGAAGTGGCCCATGAGTTCCTGTACATGCCAGATTGCCCAGTGCCATTGATGGGTGGAGACCTGCTAGGAAAGCTCTGGGCCCAGATAACTCTTGATGCAAAAGGCCAGTCAGTTGAATCATTAGGAAAACCTGGAGAAAGATTTTAACCCTCACAATTCCTTGGGGAAAGGAGTGGCATCATTTGAGCCTAGTAGAAACATCACAACAGGGACCAGAGCTCCCTTTCTGAGTACCAGGAGTATGGGCAGAGGACAATCCACCTGGACTAGCTCAAAACATTCCCCCAACGGTGGTGGAATTAAAACTAGGAGCCATACCAGTATGTCTTAGACAATATCATATTCCTTATAAGGCACAACTTGGAATTCAAAAACACTTGGTCAGACTTTTACAATATGGAATTCTCAGACCTTGCCCATCACCATGGAATTCACCTCTTTTTCCTGTCCAGAAACTATGGTGATTACTGGTCAGTCAAAGATTTATGTGCAATAAATTAAGCTACAGTCACCTTACATCATGTAGTCCCCAATCCATATAATCTCCTACGTCTGCTCCCAGCTGAGGCAGACTATTTCTCATGCCTGGACCTTAAAGATGCCTTCTTCATTCAGCTGGTACCACAGAGTCAGCCACTCTTCGCCTTCCAATGGAAAGACTCCAGTGGAAACAAAGGCCAGTTGACCTGGACAAGTTACCATAAGGTCTCAAAAACTCACCAACCATCTTTAGGATGATGCTGGCCTCTGACTTAAAAGCCTTTCCTACAAAACAATGTGGATGCACATTGCTCCAATATGCAGATGATCTGTTGCTGTCTGGGACAACCAGAGAAGACTGCATGAAAGGGACACAGCTGCTTCTCACTCTATGTAAGGCTGGATACAAAGTTTCAAAGAAAGCCCAGATCTGTCAAGAAAAAGTCAAGTACCTTGGTTTCTACCTGACTCAGGGACAGTGACAACTGGGCTTCAGGAGGAAACAGGTGATCTGTCCAATTCCAGTCCCTTCAACCTGTCATCAAATAAGAGATTTTTGGTGCTGCTGGATTCTGTCATGTATGGATCCCCAAATTTTTAGTTATGGCAAAACCCCTCTATGAAACCACAAAGAGGGGAGAACAGGATCCTCTATTGTGGGGGCCAACACAACAAAAGGTCTTTGAGGACAATAAACATACACTCACCAATGCATCTGGATCAGAACTCCTTGACCTCACAAAGACTTTCTTTCTCTATGTCCATGAATGATATGGAATATGTAGGAATCCTGACTCAAAGTCTCAGGACATAGCACCATCTAGTGGCCTATCTGTCTAAACAGCTAGACTCCGTATATACCAGGACCCTGATGCAAATGGCCACCTTATTTATGGGCCCTTGCAGCCATGGCCCTTCTGGTGTTGGAAGCTGATAAACTGACTATGGGACAGGAATTAAGTATGAGTTCCTCATTTAATTTTGACATTGTTAGATTACAAAGAAATATATTGACTAAATAATGAGAGGATGGTCAGATACCAGGACATGTTCTGTGAAAATCCACATATCCATGTTGAAGTTGTCTAGACTCTAAACCCAGCAACTCTGCTGCCCATCAGAACAGAATAAATTATTACAACTTCACTGAAATCATGGGTGTAGTGTTCTCCAGCAAAGCAGACCTGACAGACAAGGGCCTACAGGACCCTGATGCAGAATACTTCAGAGATGAAAGCAGTTGGAGAAAGCCCTGAGCTTATACTCAGAAACCTGTGGTAGCTCTGAGATCAAATGACACACTGCAGAAGGCTTTGAGCACCACTGTGACAATGGGAATATTCCTGAGGCTCAATGACACACTGGGCAAGACAATGTTCCCCATTGAGAAATTAGTGAAGATCATTAGTTTTTCAGAATACTGCAGAATAATCTAAAAAGCACTAGATATTTCCCAGAGTCCTTCTGAGGGGACTTCTGAAATAGTAGGGGCCCTAGGCCTCACTAAGACTCTTGAGAAGGCCCTGACACAAAATCAAACTCTGCGGAAAATGTTGAGAACAATTGTGATGCTGGCAAGGGCACTTAGCTCCACAGAGACTCTGGGCAAGGCCCTGGGATTCAGTGAGAAACTCTAAAAGGCCCTGAACCTACTGTTTGCTTGGGAAAGGTTCAGAGTCTTTCTCTGAGGCTGGGAGAAGCAGTGAGCATCACTGACACTAAGAACATTACTGAGCTTCATGGAGAACCTGTAAAACACCCTGAAAGAGGAGCATCTGAGGATGGCTCTGAAACTCAGTGAGCCCCTGGAAAAAACAGTAAGACCTGTTGAGAGCCTTGGGGAAACCCTGAGCACAAAGAGACCTTGGGAATGGTGCTGAGCTTCACTGAGAATCTGGAAAGGCAGTGAGACCCCTAAGACTGTTGGGAAGGTCATGCATACATCTGTCAACCTAAGGAAGGCCCTGAGCCTCCTAACACTCTGAAGAAGATTTTGAACCCATTGAGTCAAGAGTGAATTGACTTCACCTCTCTGAGATTTTGTTGAGTGCTTTAGCCTATTCTAAACACTGCACAATAATCTGAACACCACGAAGACCATGTGGACATTTCTAAACACAATTGAAATTCTGGGGAAGTCCTTCAGTCCCCCTGAGGCTTTTGGGTGGGCCTTAATCTGCTTAGATGCTAGGATTGACCAGGAGACTCACTCATGCTGAGAAAAAGTCTAAGGTACTTTTATACCCTGAAGAAAAACCTGAGTATTATTAAGATTCAGGGGTGAGTCCTATGCATGACTACAAACTTGGCACTGTTGCTAAGCTCCATTGACTGCATGAGAAGGCAATGAGACCAGGAAAACCTTGAAGAACCTGGCGCACACAAATATAACCCTGGGGAAGGTTCTAAGATTTAGTAAGAATCTTCAGAGGCCCTGAGCAACACTGTGACCTTATGGAATTTCCTGAGACTAAGTAAGACACTAGGGAGGCCCCAAGCAATGCTGTGACCCTGAGAATGACAATAAATTCCACTGAGAACCTGGAGAAAGTGCTGAGATTTACTGAGTTCCTGGCAAAAACCCTGAATTCAGTGTGTCCTTTGGGAACTATCTAATCCCACCTGACACTCTGGTCATAGCACTGAAAATGACTGAGACACTGCAAAAGGCCTTGAGAAAAACTGAGATCCTGGTAATGACAATAGTTTTATAGAGGCCCTGGGCAAGACCATTGGCTCTTTGAAAACCTGGGGAATATCCTGAACCACACTGAGATGCTTGGAATGTCCAAGAGCTCCACTGAATGCCTGGAGAAGGGAAGGAGAACACTAAACTTATAGGGAACCCCCATATTATGATTGTGAGACTGGAGGAGACCCTGAAACTGAGACCCTGAGAAAAACCCACAATCCATAAAATCAGTCCAAGAGAGCCTGAGCCTTATTAGTGACCTGGAAAAGCCCTGAATCCTAATGGTACACTAAAAAATAAAAATAAAAACAGAACACAACTTAAAAACCATGGCAGCTGTGAAGGCCAAGAGACAGTTTTGAAGATCTTCAGATTGCACAAATGCATGAAAATGATCTGAACACCCCTGAAATACTATGGATAGCCCTGAGCCACAGTGAAGTACTGGGGAATGACCCAAGACCTACTGATAACTTAGGGAAAGAACTGAGGCCCACCAAGAACATAGAAAAGCCATGAAACACACTTTTGACTTGAAAAGCAGTGAATACAGGATAAACTGGGAAACAATTCCACATAGACACTGGTGGAGGCCCTGAAATTCACTGAGAAACTATTGAAGACCTTTAGCCTAGCAGAAGCTGAGGAAGAATCTGAGACCCTATAATACCTAAGATGCCCGAAAAGACCTTAGAGGATCCCTGAGCCACTATAAGCCATTTGGGATAGCACCAAGCCAGACTAAGACCCTGGAGAAAGCCCTAAGCTTACACTCAGAAACATGGCCCTGAGTGTTGCTGACACAGTAGGGAAGTCCCTGAACACCACTATGACAATGAGAATATCTCTGAGTTTCAATGACACAGTGGGCAAGGTACTATTCCCCTTTGAGACACTAGAGAAGACAATTTTCCCTGAATACTGTGAGAGAATCTAGACACCCCTAGGTATTATGCAGAGTGCTTAAAACCACTGAAATAGTAGGGTAAGGATGAGGCTTTACTAAGACTTTGGGGAAGGCCCTGACACACAATCAAACTCTGGGGAAGATGCTGAGCAACACTGTGATGCTAGGAATGGTACATGGCTCCACACAGACCCTGGGCAAGGCCTGGGATTTAGGCCCTGAAAGGCTCTGAAACCAATGTTTCCTTAGGAAAGATTCAGAGCTTAGCTCTGAGGCTGGAAGAAGCAGTGTGCAGCACTGAGACTGAGAATTGCACTGAGCCTCATGGAGAAGCTGTAAAAGAGAAAGAGTCTGAGAAGGGCTCTGAGACTCAGTGAACCCTGAGAAAATTAATGAGACCTTTTGAAAGTCTCGGGAAAGCCCAAGCACATGGCGACCTTGGGAATAGGCTGAGCTGCACAGAGATCCTATGAAGGAAATGAGACCACTAAGACTCTGGGGAAGGTTGTGTATATATTTGTCAACCTAAGGAAGGCCCTTATCCTTCCTAAGACTCTAAAGAAGATTTTGAACATCATTGAGAAAACAGAAAAGTGAAGCAGAAGGCACAATACCAGACCTTAAACTATACTACAGAAATATAGTGACAAAAGCAGCATGGTATTGGCATCAAAATAGACATGTAGACAAATGGTACAGAATAGAAGACACAAAAACAAATTCACATAAATACAGTTATCTCATACTAGACAAAGGCACCAAAAACATACATTGGCAAAAAGATAGCCTCTTTAACAAATGGTACTGGGAAAACTGGAAGTCCACATGCAGCAAAATGAAATTAATTCACTATCTCTCATTGTGCACAAAATTCAACTCAAATGGATCGAGGACCTAGGAATTAGACCAGACACTGCACCTAATGAATAAAAAGTAGGCCCAAATCTTTATTATGTTGGATTAGGTCCTGATGTCCTTAACCAGACTCCTAGAGTGCAATAAATAAAATCAAGAATTAAGAAATGTGATGTATTCAAACTAAAAATCTTCTCAGCAAAGAGAACAATAAACAATGTGATGAGAGAACCCATAAAGTGGGAGAACATCTTTACTACATGCACATCACATATAACACTATGATAGCACATCACATATAACACTAATTTCCAGGATTATAAAGAACTCAAAAACTTGACAGCAAAAAAACAAATAATCCAACCAATAAATGGGTAAGAAACTAAACA
The DNA here is from genome assembly GCA_004024805.1 of Geosciurus inauris. Lineage (NCBI taxonomy): Eukaryota > Metazoa > Chordata > Mammalia > Rodentia > Sciuridae > Geosciurus > Geosciurus inauris. The sequence continues at coordinate 81,555 of PVHX01004146.1, forward strand.
GACATTTCTGAGAAGATACACAATTGATCAACAAATATATGAAAAAAAGTTCAACATCTCTAGCAATTAGAGAAATACAAATTAAAACTACTCTAAGATTTTATCTCACTCCCATGAGAATGGCAATTATCAAGAATACAAGAAACAATAAGTGTTGGTGAGGATGTGGGGGAAAGGCATTCTCATACATTGCTGGTGGCACTGCAAATTGGTATGGAAAGCAGTATGGAGATTCCTTGAGAAAACTTGTAATGGAATCACCATTTGACCCAGCTATCCCACATCTAAGTCTATACCCAAAGACTTAAAATCAGAATACTATAGTGTTACAGCCACATCAATGTTTATAGCACTTCAGTTCACAATAGCTAAACCATGGAACCAACCTAGATGCCTTTCAATAAATGAATTGATAAAGAAACTGTGGTATATATACACAATGGGATATTACTCAGCCTTATAAGAGAATAAAATTATGGCATTTGCAGGTAAATGAATGGAGTTGGAGAGTATCATACTAAGCAAAGGAAGCCAATCCCAAAAAACCAAAGGCCAAATGTTCTCTCTGATAAGTGAATGCTCAGCCATAATGGGGGAGGGAGCATGGGAAGAATGGAGAAACTTTGGATTGGGCAAAGGAGGGGGAGGAGAGGGAGCATAGGGGTAGGCAAGATGGTGGAATGAGATGGACATCATCAACCTAGGTACATGTATATTTGCACAGATGGTGCGAGTCTGCATCATGTACAACCAGAGAAATGAAAGGTTTGGCTCCATTTGGGCACAAGAAAATGAAAAGCATTCTGCTGTCATGTATAACTAATTAAAAAAATTTTAAAACAAAATAGAAATTTGAAAAAGACACTTTGAAAGAACATGCATACAACTGTCAACCTAAGGAAGGCTCTTAGCAATCTGAAGACTCTGAAGAAGATTTTGGATAGCATTGAGACAACAGTGAATAAAATTAACCCCTCTGAGACTGCTACTAAAGCCTTTACCCTCTTTTAAACACTGGGCAATAATCTGAGCACTACAAACACCATGTGGACCTTTCTAAACAAGATTGGAATTCTGTGAAAAGCCTTGAGCCCTCCTGAGACTCTAGGGCAGGCCTGCACTTTACAAACACTGGGAAACTTCCAGAGCCTCTCTGAATCCCTGAAGAAGGCCTTAGATATCACTAAGACTCTGAGGCAGGCCCTGATCATCAGTGTAACATGGGAAGACTATAGCTTCACTGAGTCCCTGGGAAGGTCGTGAAAGCACTAAAATACTGGAAAAGGCCCTGGACACCACTGTGACTCTTTCTTGATACTCATTAAGACTCTGGGATAGACCTGAGCAAACTTGTGACCCTGGAAATGGCAATGAAATTCACTGAGAACCTGGGAAATGTGCAGATATTTTCTGATACCCTGGCAAAAATCCTGAATCCAGTGTGTCATTGGGCAACTGTCTTATCCCAGTGTACACTCTGAGAATAGCACTGAGCATGACTGAGACATTGCACAAGGCCCTAAGAAAAACTGAGAGCCTGGTAATATCCATGAGTTTCACATAGTCCCTGAGCAAGGCCTTTGGCTCTTTGATAACCAGGGGAACATCCTGAATAACACTGAGATGCTGGGAATGTCTAGGAACTCAACTAAATTCACAAGAAAAGGAGAACAATAAGACTCTGGAGGAACACCCTGAGCACAACTGTGAGACAGGAGGAGACCATGATTCCTACTGAGACCATGGGCAAGAACCCATAATATATTGAATAAGCATCAGAATCCATGAGCCTCCTTAGTGACCTACAAAAGCCCTGAATTCCAGTGATACATTGGCAAATCTTGAACAATTAGACAACAGTGAAGACCCTGAATGCCAAGAGACACTTTTGAAGACCTTTGAGTTACACAAACTCATGTAAAGCATCTGAAAAAATAAATAAAATACACTGGTCCTGCCCCAGTTCCACTCCAGAGTTCCTGCAACCTGTCAGGAGTGTGGCAGAGGGCCCAAAACTGCACTCAGCAAACTCCATGGGTTCCCAGCCAAGGGCAGACCAGAGACTGCTAGCCACCAGCCCTAGGGGAGCCCACACCCACGGTAAGGGTCACACACAGACACTCCTGTTTGTGACCCTGCCTAAGTGAGGCCTGAGCCCACCCCCAATTCTGCTCCAGAGTTCCTGCGGAACAGCAGGAGTACGGCAGAGGGCCCAAAACTGCCCCCAGGGAACTCCATGTGTGCCCAGATAAGGGCAGACCAGAGACTGCTAACCACCAGCCACAGGGGAGCCCACACCCATGGTAAGATCGTCACTGCAGAGAGCCCTGCATGAGGAGGCCCCCACCAAAGTGAGGCCTGGGCCCACTCCTGTTCCACTCCAGAGTTCTTGCCGATGGCAGGAGTGTGACAGAAAGCCCATAACCAACCTCAGGGACCTCTGCGGGAGCCCATCCAAGGCCACACCCACTGCCCTCTGCAGGTACATCCACGACCCCCGCCACCAACTTTAGTGACACTAGTATCCATCTGGGGACACCTGCTGGGGGCTGGAAGTAATTCCAAGATGAGATACAGGTAATCTGTAGTGCAATACAAGATTATAGGATAGAAGCCACAATACCTCAGATCAGCATTGCAAGAAAGGAAGACACACAATCAACATGAAAAAACAAGGGAAGAAAGTGCCCCAAATAAACCTTGATACCACAGTAACAGAATCCATTGAGAACACAGTTGATGAAATGTCAGAGAAAGAATTCAGAATGTACATAATTAAAATGCTGTGAGTTAAAGTATGACATAAGCAAGCAAATACAGCCAAAAATTGGTCAATCCAACAAAGAAATAGGAGAACAAATAAAGGCAACCATTGATCACTCTAACAAAGAAATAAGAGAGAAATTACAAGTAGCAAAAGATTACTTTAAGAAAGAGCTATAGATTGTGGGAAAAAAAACAATCAGAATTTCTTGAAATGAAGGAAGCAATAAACCAAATAAAACACTCAATAGAAAGCATCACCAGCAGACTAGATCACCTGGAAGACAGAACTTCAGATAATGAAGACAAAATATACAATATTGAAAATAAAATTGACCATACAGTGAAGATGGTAAAAAATCATGAAGAGAACATACAAGAAATATGGGACAGCATCAAAAGACCAAATCTAAGATTTATTGGGATAGAAGAAGGCTTAAAATTTCAAACCAAAGGAATGCACAATCTCTTCAATGAAATAATATCAGAAAATTTCTCAAATATAAAAAATGAATTGGAAAATCAAATATAAGAGGCTTACAGGACACCAAATGTACAAAATTTCAACAGATCTACACCAAGGCACATTATAATGAAAATGCCCAACATACAGGATAAGGATAGAATTTTAAAGGCTGTGAGAGAGAGGAATCAGATTACATATAAAAGGAGACCAATTTGGATCTCAGCAGATTTTTCAACCCAGACCCTAAAAGACAGGAGATAATGGAACAACATATACCAAGCTCTGAAAGAAAATGGATGCCAACCAAGAATCTTATATCCAGCAAAACTGAGCTTCAGATTTGATGATGAAATAAAAACCTTCCATGGTAAACAAAAACAAAAATTACAGCAAGAAAGCCTACACTACACAACATTCTCGGCAAAATATTCCAAGAGGAGGAACTGACAACCAACAATGAAAATATGCAAAGAGAAAAACCACACTAAAAATGGGGGGGGGACAATCAAAGGAGAAACCAAATCAAGGTAAAAACCAAAAATAATCCAAAATGACTGGAATTACAAATCATTTTTTAATAATAACCCTGAATGTAAATGGCCTAAATGCACCAATTAAAAGACACAGAATGACAGACTTGATCAAAATTAAAAGACCCAACAATATGCTGTCTTCAAGAGACTCATCTCACAGGAAAAGACATCCACAGACTGAAAGAGAAAGGGTGGGAAAAAACGTATCACTCACATGAACGCCACAAACAACCAGGAATTTCCATCCTCATATCAGATAAAATGGACTTCAAACCAAAGCTGGTGAAACTAGATAAAGGTCATTTCATACTCCTTAAGGGAATCATACATCAACAAGACATAACAATCACTAATATCTATGCCCCAAATAATGGGGCTTTTACATATATCAAACAAATCCTTCTCAAATACAAGAATCAAATAGACCAAACACAATAACACTTGGAGACTTTAACACAGCTCTCTCACCACTGGATAGATCTTCCAAAAAAAAAAAAAAAAAACAATAAAGAAACCACAGATCTCAATGAAGCTATCAATAATTTAGACTTAACAGACATATAAAGAGTGTTCCATCCATCAATGAGCAAGTACACTTTTTTCTCAGCAGCACATGGAACTTTTTCCAAAATAGATCATATATTATGTCACAAAGCAAGTCTTAGCAAATAGAGATACTACCTTGCATCCTATTTGACCACAATGGAATACAATTAGAAATCAGTGACAGATTAAAAAATAGAAACTGAATAATATGCTATTGAATAATGCATGGATAACAGAAGACATCAGGGAAGAGATGAAAAAAATTCTTAGAGGTAAATGAAAACTCCAATACAACATATCAAAATCTCTGGGACACCATGAAAGCAGTGCTAAGAGGAAAGTTCATTGCATTAAGCTCATTTATTAAAAGAAGTAAAAGTCAACAAATAAATGAATTGACTCTTCATCTCAAAGCCTTAGAAAAGGAAGAACAAATCAACACTAAAAGAAGTAGAAGACAGGAAATAATCAAAATCAGGGCTGAAATCAATGAAACTGAAACAAAAGAAACAATTCAAAAGATTGACAAAACAAAAAACTGGTTATTTGAAAAAATAAACAAAATTGACAAACCCTTACCTACCCTAATGAAAAGAATGAGGGAGAAAACCCAAATTACTAAAATTTATGATGAAAAAGGAAATATCATGACAGACACTACTGAAATACAGAGGATAATTAGAAACTATTTTGAAACTTTATATTCCAGTAAAATAGAAAACCCTGAAGACACCAACAAATTTCTAGAGGCATATGACCTACCCAAACTGAACCAGGAGGTCATACACAACTTAAACAGATCAATTTCAAGCAAGGAAATACAAGATGCCATCAAGAGCCTGCCAACCAAGAAAAGCCCAGGTCCAGACAGATTCTTAGCCAAGTTCTACATGACCGTCAAAGAAGAATTAATACCAATACTCTTCAAACTATTTCATGAAATAGAAAAGGAGAGAACCCTCACAAACTCATTCTATGAGGTGAGTATCACTCTGATTCCAAAACCAGACTGAGACACATCAAAGAAAAAAAATTTCAGACCAATATCCCTGATGAACATAGATGCAAATATTCTCAATAAAATTCTGGCTAATTGCATACAAAATCATATCAAAATAATAGTGCACCATGATCAAGTGGGGTTCATTCCAGGGATGCAAGGTTGGTTCAACATACGAAGATCAATAAACATAATACATCACATCAATAGACTTAAAGAGCCATATGATTTTATCAATGCAGAGAAAGCATTTGACAAAATACATCACCCTTTTATGTTCAAAAAACTAGAAAAACTAGGGATAGTAGGAACATAGCTCAACTTTGTAAAAGCTATATATGCTAAACCCAAGGCCAACATCATCCTAAATGGAGAAAAATTGGAAGCATTCCCTCTAAAAACAGGAACAAGACAGGGATGCCCTCTTTCACCACTGCTATTCAACATAGTCCTTGAAACACTAGCCAGAGAAACTAGACAGATGAAAGAAATTAAAGGGATATGAATCAGAAAAAAAGAACTCAAACTATCATTATTTGCAGATGACATGATTCTATACATAGAGGATCTAAAAAATTCTACCAGAAAACTTCTAGAATTAATAAATGATTTCAGCAAAGTAGCAGGATATAAAATCCACAACCACAAATCAATTGCATTTCTATACATCAGTGATAAACCCTCTGAAAGAGAAATTAGGAAAACTATCCCATTCACGATAGCCTCAAAAAAAAAATAAAATACTTGGGAATCAATTTAACAAAAGAGGTAAAAGACCTCTACAATGCATACTACAAGACTCTGAAGAAAGAAATTGAAGACGACCTTAGAAGATGGAAAAAGCTCCTGGATAGGCAGAACCAATATTGTCAAAATGGCCATACTACCTAAAGTGCTATATAGATTCAATGCAATTCCAATTAAAATCCCAATGTCGTTCCTGATAGAAATAGAAAATGCAATCATAAAATTCATTTGGAAAAATAAGAGACCCAGAATAGCCAATCCTCAGCAAGAAAAATAAAGCAGGAAGCATCACAATACCAGACCTTAAATTATACTACAAAGCTATAGTAACAAAAACTGCATGGTACTGGCACCAAAACAGACATGTAGACCAATGATATAGAATAGCAGGCACAGAGACAAGCCCACTTAAATACAGTTATCTGATACTAGCCAAAGGAGCCAAACACATACACTGGAGAAAAGATAGCCTGTTCAACAAATGGTGCTGGGAAAACTGGAAATCCATATGCAGCAAAATGAAACTAAACTCCTATCTCTCACCATGCACAAAATTCAGTTCAAAATGGATCAAGGACCTGGGAATCAGACCAGAGACCCAATGCCTAATAGAAGAAAAAATAGAATCTTCATGTCAGATTAGGACCTTACTTCCTTAACAAGACTACTATACCACAAGAAGTAAAATCAAGAATCAATAAATAGCATGAATTCAAACTCAAAAGCTTCTTCTCAGCAAAAGAAACAATGAAGTGAACAGAGAGCTGACATTCTGGGAACAAATCTTTGCCACACGCACATCTGATAGAACACTAATCTCCATGATATATAAAGAACACAAAAAACTTAACACTAAAAGAACAAACAACCCAATCAATAAATGGGCCAAGGAGCTGAACACAAACTTCACAGAAGAAGGTATACAATTGATCAACAGACATATGAAAAAATGTTCAACATCTCTAGCAATCAGAGAAATGCAAATCAAAACTACCCTAAGATATCATCTCACGCCAGTCAGAATGGCAATTATCAAGAATACAAACAATAATAAGTGTTGGCAAGGTTGTGGGGGGAAAAGGCACACTCATGCATTGCTGGTGGGACTGCAAATTGGTACAACCAATCTGGAAAACAGTATGGAAATTCCTTAGAAAACTTGGAATGGAACCACCATTTGACCCAGCTATTCCACCTCCTTGGTCTATACCCAAAGGACTTAAAAACAGCATACTACAGTGACATGGCCACTTCAATGTCTACAGCAGCTCAATTCACAACAGCTAAACTATGGAATCAACCTAGATGCCCTTCAATAGATGAATGGATTAAAAAACTGTGGTATATATACACAATGGAATATTACTCAGCAATAAGAGAGAAAAAAATTATGGCATTTGCAGGTAAATGAATGGAGTTGGAGAACATCATGCTAAGTGAAGCAAGCCAATCTCAGAAAATCAAATACGAAATGTACTTGTTGATAAGTGGATGCTGATCCATAATGTGGGGGAAGACACAGGAAGAATGGAGGAACTCTGTTCACAGGGGTGGGAGGGGGGAGGTGGCAGGGGGACTTAAAGATAGTAGAATATGATGGACATCATAGCCCTAGCTTTATGTATGACTGCGTGTGTGTTGTGATTCTACATCACATACAACCAGAGAAATGAAAAGTTATGCTCCATCTGTGTACAATGAATTGCACTCTGCTATCCTGTAAACCTAAATTGAATAAATAAATATTTTAAAAAATACTATGGACAGACTTCAGTCACACTTAATCCTAAAGATTGTCTTGAGAACTACAGATACACTGTGGAAGGCAGTGAGGCCCACTTAAGAACACAAGAAATTTATGAGTTTCATTGTTGAGCTATAAAAACACTGAGACAAAAGGAAATCCTGTGAAAGAACCACAACCACACTTAAACCCTGGTGGAAGCCTCAAACTCAACTGAGAAGCTATTAAAGGTCTTTAGCCTCATGAAAGTTCTGTAGAAACATCTGAGAGACAATAATACCTGAGATCTCAAAATAGACACTAGAGAATTCCCTGAGTCCCATTTAGCCTTTGGAGGAAGCTCTGAGCTAGACTGAGACCCTGAAGAAAGCCGTGAGCTTATACTCAGAAACATGGGGTAACCCTAAGTTCTACTGTCACCTTGAGGATGGCTTTGAGCATCATTATGAAAAAGGCAATATCCTCGATTTTCAATGACACATTAGGCAAGGCACTATTCCCTTTGAGACAATAGTGAAGGCCACTATTTTACTGTGGGGTAATCTAAAGACCATTAGATATTGTGCAGAGTCCTTAAAAACTTTGAAAAGCTAGGGTAGACCCTAGGTCCCCCCAAGACTCTTGGGAAGTCATTCACACATAATCAGACTCTGGGGAATATGCTGAGCAATATTGTGATGCTGGGAATGGCACTGAGCTCCACATGGACCCTGGGCAAGTTCTGTGATTCAGTGAGAAACCTTGGAAGACCATGAATCCACTGTTTTCTTGGGGAAGATTCAGAGCATAGCTCTGAGGCTGGGAGAAAGCAGTGAGCATCACTAAGACTCTGAGAATAGCACTGATCCTCATGGAGAAGCTGTAAAAGAACCAGAAAGATAAGGAGACTCAGAATGAATCTGAAAATCAGTAAGCCCCTGAAATATGCAAGGAGACCTTTAGAGAGCCTCAGGAAAGTGCTAGCATATGGTGACCTTTGGAATGGTGCTGAGCTACCAGAGATCCTGGGAAGAAAATTACAACACTAAGACTCTTGGGAAGGTTGTGCATACATCTGTCAACCTAAGGAAGGTCTTTTGCCTTGTAAAGACTCTGAAGAAGATTTTGAAAAATATTGCAACAACAATGAATGAAGCTAGCCACTCTGAGAGTGTTGCTGAGGACTTAAGCTTCTTTTCAACACTGAGCAATAATCTGAAAACCACAAAGACCATTTGGAGCTTTCTAAACAAGGTCAAAATTCTGGGGAAGGCTCTGAGCCCTCCAGAGACTCTAGATTAGACCTGAGCCCCACTGACACTGGGAAAACCCCTGAGCATATCTGATACCCTAAAAGAGACCCAGTGTCAGGCCTTGATCCTCAGTGTAACCTGGAAAGACTATAACTTCACTGACTGTCCAGGAAGTGAATGAAACCACTAAGATACTGGAGAAAGCCATGGACACCACCGTGACCTTGAGGAAGGCCCTGACATTCAGTAACACTCTTGGCTGGCCCTGAGCAACACTCTGACCCTGGGGATGGCAATGAACTCCACTGAAAAACTGGAAATGGTGCTGAGATTTTATAGATACTGGCACTGTCTGAATCCACTGAATCCAGTGTGTTCTTGGGAAAATATCTAATCCCAGCAGAAATTCTAGGAATAGAATTCTAGGAATAGAACATGACTGAGACACTATAAAAAGTGCTGAAAAAACTGAGAGCCTAGGAATGCCCAAGAGTTCCACAGAGGCCCAGGGCAAGTTCTTTGGTTCTTTGAAAGCCTGGGAAACACCTTGAATCACACTGAGATGCTGGGTATGTCCAAGAGGTAAACAGAATGCATGAGGAAGGGAAGTAGAACACTGAGACTCTGAGGGAACACACTGAGAACAATTGTGAGACAGGAGACCATGAAACCCACTAAGACCCTGGGCAAGGACCCATAATGCACTGAATCAGTATCACAGTCCATGAGCCTCCTTAGTAAACCTGCAAAAGCCCTGAATTTTAGTGATTCATGGTGAATGCCCTGAATACATATTAGAAAATAGTGAAGGCCCTAAATGCCAAGAGACATTTTTGAAGACCTTTGAGTCACACCAAAACGTGGAAAGCATCTGAACAAAGAAATACTATGGACAGCTCTTGGTCACACTGAAATCCTGGAGATGATCCTGAGAACTACAGATACACTGTGAAAGGCATTGAGGCACACTAAAGAACTTGGAAGAGCCTTGAGATTCATTGTTGAGCTGAAAAAGCAGATACATAACAAGGATATAGTGGGATAGGTCCACAACACCACTTAGACTAGGTGGAGGCCCTGAATCCTACTATAAATCTATTTATTGAAGGCCATTTCCTCACAGAAACCCTGGGGGGAAAAATCTGAGACCCATTTATGCATGAGATCTCAAGAAAAACTCTAGAGAATTCTGTGCATCTCTATAAGCCTTTGGGGAGAGCTCTGGGCCAGAATGATACCAAGGAGAAAGCTCCAAGCTTACACTCAGAAACATGGGGTGCTCCCCTGTGCTTCTGAAACAGTAGGAAAGGCCATGAGCACCACTTTGACAATGGGAATATTCCTCAGTTTCAATGACACAGTGGACAAGGTACTATTCCCTTTTGAGACTATAGTGAAGGCAATTATTTTTCCAGAGTACTACTAGAGATTCTAAGCACAACTTCATGTTGTACAGAGGGGAGAGATAAACCAACTGAAATAGTAGAATAGGCACTAGGACTCACTAATCCACTTGAGAAGGCCCTAAACACAAAATCAAACCCTGGAGAAGAGGCTGAGCTACACTGTGATGCAGGGAATGGCACTGAGCTTCACACAGACCCTGGGAAATGCCTGAGATTCAGTGAAAAACCCTGAAAAGACCTGAAACCACTGTTTTGGGAGAAAGATACAGAGCAGAGGTCTGAGGCAGGGAGAAGTAGTAAGCAACACTAAGACTCTGAGAATAGCACGGAGACTCATGGAGAAGCTATAAAACATCCAGAAAGACAGGGAGAATCTAGGAATGGCTCTGAAAATCAGTGAGCTCCTGGAAAATGGAATGAGATCTTTTGAGACCCTCAGGAAAGTGCAAGCACAGAGTGACCATGGGAATGGTGCTGAGCTTCACAGAGATCCTGGGAGGGAAATGACAACACTAAGACTCCTGGGCAGGTAATGCATACATCTGTCCACCTAATGAGAGACCTTAACTTTCCTGACTCTGAAGTAGATTTAAACATCATTGAGACAACAGTGAATAAAATCTGAAATGGCTACTGAGGCCTTCAGCCTCTTTTATACACATGGCAATAATCTGACCACAACAAACACCATGTGGACCTTTATGAACAAGATTAAAATTCTGGGGAAGGCCTTGAGCCCTCCAGAGACTTCAGGGTAGTCCTGAGCCCAAATGACACTAGGGAAGACCCTAAGCATCTCCAATACCCTAAAAAATACCCTCAGTGTCACTAAGACTCTGGGGCAGGCCCTAATCCTCAGTGTAAACTGGGAATACTATAGCTTCACTGAGTGCCTGGAAAGTGAGTGAAATCATTAAGATACTGGAAAAAGTTCTGGGCACCACTATGACCCTAGGAAATGTCCTGATACTAAATAGGACTCCTGGATGGATCTGAGCAACACTGTGACCTTGAGCATGTCAATGAACTCCACTGAAAACCTGGGAATAATGCTGAGATTTTCTAGATCCTAGCAAAATCTCTGAATCCAGTGTGTCCTTGGGGAATTATCTAATCCCAGTGAATGCACTTGGAATAGTACTAAATGTGACTGAGACACTGCAAAAGACTCTGAGAAACACTGAGAGCCTGGTAATGCCCATGAGTTCCAAAGAGGCCCTAGACAAGGCCTTAGGCTATTTGAAAACCTGGGAAACATCTTGAACAACACTGCGATGTTCAGAACATCCAGGAGATAACTCTGAGAATGCAAGAAGAAGGGAAGGTGAACACTAAAACACTGAGGAAACACCTTGAGCACACCTGTAAGGAGGAGACCTTGAAACCCACTGAGACTCTAGGCAAAGATCCACAATCCACTGAATCAGTATCAGAGTCCATAAGCCTCCTTGGTAACCTGCAAAATCTCTGAATTCCAGTGGTATAGTTGAAATGGCTTGAACACCAATTAGACACCAGTGAAGGCTCTGAATGCCAAGAGACTTTTGAAGACCTTTAATAACATAAACAGGAGAAAAGAATCTGAAAAACAATGAAATACAATGGACAGCCCTTTCACACTGAAATTCTGGATATGGTCCTGGGAACTACAGAAACACTGTGGAAGGCACTGAGACTCAAAAAAATCTTGAGAAAGTTATGAGTTTTATTGTTGAGCTTGAAAAGCACTGAAGCAAAAGAATATTCTAGGATAGGTTCACAACCCCACATAAACCCTGGTGGAGGCCTCAAAGCCCATACAGAATTTCTGCAGAAAATCTGAGACCCAATCATACATGAGATCTCAGAAAGACACTAGAAAATTCCATGAACTTCTATAAGCTTTTGGGGAGAGCTCTGAGCCAGATTTATAGCCTGGATAAAGCTCTGAGCTTACACTCAGAAACATGGCGTGGACTTGTGTCTCCTGATACAGTGAGGAAGGCCTCAAACACCATTATGACAATGGGAATATCCTTGAGTTTCAACCACACACTAGGCAAGGCACTATTCCCCTTTGAGACTCTAGTGAAGGCAATTATTTTCCCAGAAAACTGCAAAGGAATTTAAGCACCACTTAAATATTAATTTTATTTAATATTAATTTAATATCTGATATTATGCAGAGTCCTTAAACATGCTGATATAGTAAGGTAGTCCCTAGGCCTCACTTAGACACTTGGGAAAACCCTGACACAAATGGCACTCTGGGGAAGATGCTGAGTAACATGGTGATGTGGAAAATGGCACAATGCTCCACACAGACCCTGGTCTAAACTAGGATTCAGCAGAAACCCTGAAAATCCCTGAAACCACTGTTTCATTGGGAAAGATTTAGAGTAAGATTCAGGAGAAGCAGTGAGTATCACTGACATTCTGAGAATAGCACTAAGCCTCATGCAGAACCTGTAAAAGAACCTGAAAGAGAAGGAGACTCAGAGTGGATCTGAAACTCAGTGAGCCCCTGGGAATATGTAATGAGACCTTTTGAGAGCCTTAAAAATGCCTGAGCACATGGTGGCCTTGGCGATGGTGCTGAGCTTCAGAAAAAATTTGGTAAGAAAATGAGACCACTAGGACTCTTGGAAAGGTTTTGCATACATCTGTCAATCTAAGAAAGGTCCTTAGCCTTTCTAAGACTGAAGATTTTGAACATTATTGAGACAACAGTGAATAAACTTAACCACAGTAAGACTGTTACTGAGGCCTGGAGCCTCTTTTAAACACTGGGCAATAATCTGAGCACCACAAAGACCATGTAGACCTTTCTAAACAAGATTGGAATTCTGTGGAAGGCCTTGAGCCCTCCTAAGACTCTAGGGTAAGCCTGTGCCCCACTGATTCTGGGAAAGCTCCTGAGCCCCTCTGATACCCTAAATAAAGACCTCAGTGTCACTAAGACTCTAATGCAGGTTGAGATAACAGTATAATGTGAAAAGGCTACAGTTTTATTGAGTGCCTCAAAAGGCTATGAAACCACTAAGATACTGGAGAAGGCCCTGGGCACCATTATGACCCTGGGGAATGCCCTGAGACTCAGTAAGATTCTGGGCTGCCCCTGAGCAACACTCTGACCCTGTAAATGTCAATGAACTCCACTGAGAACCTTGGAAAGGTGCTGAGATTTGCTGAGACCCTGGCAAAAACCCTGAATCCAGTGTGTCCTAGGAGAACTATCTATTCCTAGCTGACACTCTGAGAATAGCATTGCAAAAGGCCGTGAGAAAAACTGAGAGCCTGGTAATGACCATGAATTTCACAGAGGCCCTAGGCAATACCTTTTAGCTCTTTGATAATCAGGGGAACATCCTGAACAACACTGAAATGCTCAGAATTCTAAGCTCAACTAAATGTATGAGGAAGAGAAGAAGAACACCAAGACTCTGGAGGAACACCCTGAGCACAACAGTGAGACAGGAGGAGACCTTGAAACTGAGACCTTGGGCAAAGACCCACAATCCACTGAATCAGTACCAGAATCCATAAACCTTTTTGGTAACCTGCAAAATTCTTGAATTCCAGTGATACAGTTGAAATGCCCTGAACACCAATTAGACACCAGTGAAAGTCCTAAATGATAAGAGACACTTTTAAAGACCTTTAAATCACACAAACTCATGAAAAAAGATTCTGAATACCAAATAAATACTATGGACAGACCTCAGTCACACTCAAATCCTGGATATGATCCTGAGAACAGCAAATAATCTGTGAAAGGCATTGAGGCCCAAGTAATATCTTAGGAAATTTATGAGTATTACTATTGAGCTAGAAAAGTACTGAGACACAAGTATATCCTGGAATAGGTCTACAACCCCACTTAGACTCTGGTGGAGGCCCCAAAGCCCACTGAGAAGCTGTTGAGGCTTTTATCCTCACAAAAGTTCTGCAGAAAATTTGAGACCAAATCATACCTGAGATCTCAAAAAAGACACTAGAGAATTCCATGAGCATCTAAAAGCTTTCGGGAGAGCTCTGAGTTGCACTGATACCCTGGAGAAAGCCCTGAGCTTACACTCAGAAATAGGGGCTTGGCTTGAGTCTGACAGAGTGGGAAAGGCCCTGAGCACCACTATGACAATGAGAGTATCCCTGAGTTTCAACCACACAGTGTTCAAGGCACTATTTCCCTTTGAGACTCCAATGAAGGCAATTACTTTTTCAGAATACTGCAAAGAAATCTAAGCACCATTAAATATTTTTCTGAGTCCTTGAACCCCACTGAAATAGTAGGGTAAAGCCAAGCCTTCATTAAGACTCTTGGGAAGGCCCTAACACACAGTAAAACTCTGTGATGTTAGTGTTAGGTCTGGTCAGGGTCTCAGATGCCCAATTAAGGAAACTGGTCAGCAGAGCTGCTGCAAGCCAGATGTGACGTCACTAGTAGACAAGCCTCCTGTCAATCAGCGAGTTTTCCTGACCTATTCAAGAAGGACTCTGGCCTTCTCTTCCTGTTCCCAAGCCCTCCCCTTCCTGACCGGGTTTTCTTGAAATTCTCTATGCACAGAATCTCCGACGCCATTTCTCCCAACACGCTCTGATGGACGGGGGATTTGGTCCAAGGGCGCGCATTCCAATAAAGCCTTGCTGAGTGGCTTAATTCATCTTCTCCTGGTTGTGTAATCTTTACAGCTAGGAATAGCATATGGCCCCACACAGACCCTGGGCAAGGCCTGGGATCCAGTGAGAAACCCTAAAATGCTCTGAAACCAGTGTTTCCTTGAGAAAGATTCAGAGATTTGCTCTGAGGCTGGAAGAAGCAGTGAGCATCACTGAGGCTCTGAGAATCACACTGAACCTCTTGGAGAAGCTGTAAAAGACCCAGAAATAGAAAGTCTGGGAATGGCTCAGAAACTCAGTGAACCCTGGGAAAAAGTAATGAGACCTTTTGAGGGCCTTGAGAAAGCCCAAGCACATGATGGCCTTGGGAATGGTGCTGAGCTTCAGAATGATTTTGGGAAGAAAATGAGACAACTAAGACTCCTAGAAAAATAATGCATACATCTGTCCACTGAAGGAAGGCTCTTAGCTTCCTTCAGTGAAAGGAAAAGGTTTTGAACATTATTAAGACAACAGTAAATAAACTTAACCACTCTGAAACTGCTACTGAGGCAGTAGCATGGGGCAATAACCCATGCACAAAAAATACCATGTGAACTTTTCTGAACAAGATTGAAATTCTCAGGAAGGCCTTGAGCCCTCCTGAGACTCTGGGTAGGCCTGATCCCCAGTGACACCAGGAAAGCTCCTGAGCTCTTATTAATAGGTATGGAAAATGAAAAATCCCCAAGATAATATGGTCTGAGAAAAGGGAGTGAAAAAAGAACACTGGCAGCTTTCATCCCCCAGGACAAATGTTTACCGAATGATGGTTGCAGGTGGGGAGGAGGTGTTTCATCACACCTAAGTGACAGTCTCTGGGAGGCATTTACATCCCTCAGAGTAAATCCACTCCAGATGTGAAAAACAAACCTCTTACTCAAAAGTCCAAATGGCTAAGCACTAAGACTGATCATTCATTGAATGATTAGACCAGATGCTAAATTCCTGAGTGGCCAAGAAAACTGATATGTTCATTAGACCACCTCAGGATAACCTATATAAACCCAGTCCCATTCTTTGTTCAGTGGCCCATTTTCCACCTGGGAAGTGGGTCCATTTTTGTAGGTGTAATCCTGTTCCTGAATAAAAGCTGAAATGATCTGTGAATTTAGTGTCTGGCCAGGTCTCTTTATTCTAACAGTTTTATTCCCTCACTGGAAATAGGAGTAAGGTAAAGATTAACCCTTCCCCATTACCTCAAACCCTTCTCCTTCCCCTGAATTTAAGTTAAAGATGTATGAGACCTGGGAAGTTACCATTGAAGTGACAGGCACCCCCAAGGATCTCAGATCAGGGGAACCATCAACCATGGCTTATGCGGCTATGGCTGAATCCCCAAACTGACTGTTTCCATCACTTTTATCCCCACACTCCAGAAAGAGACCCTCCACACCTTCTGAGTCCACTGTGGCTGAATGGCTGCTGGTATGCAACCAGCAAGAGACCCTAACCCTGGATTGGTTTTGCAGCCTTATGCTATGGGGAGCAAGGATTTGTATGAAATCCTTTATTGGTGCTGAAGGCATCCTCTTTCTGATCCTCTTCCCACACACTTTTTCCCCTCCCTAATCTTCCCTTTACTTACACACTCAGCAAACTTCATGGATCAATGACCTATTTGCCATTTTGCTTCTGCATCCACCACTCATCTCATTTCTTCAGAGAGGTAAGACCCCATGCATTACTCAGGACCCTTCCCCTTATTCATTTCATCTCTGCTGGGCAGATACTCTTCTCTTAGGCTAATTGGGAACATGTCCCTTACCACTAGTATTGAGGCAAAGACATTTTTTCAGTCCCTCATGGGGAAGTCCTGTTTGATACTGTCACATTGGTGGCATAAAGAGTTGAAGGAATGCCTCACTCTGTTGTCACCTTCTCAGTGGAGCCTCTCCAAGTATGGAAACTACTCAATTTCCAGAGATACCCCTTTGAGCTGTCTCTCTGCCAATTTTAAAACTCTCTATTCTCATACTGGACTCAAATGTAAATGCCTCATTAGACTCAGTATTTGGCCACAGTATGAATTAAATAGCCAACACATATGACCCAAATATGAAACTCTCAATAAAGAGATTCTGCAGGCTTTGGAAAGTATCTCACCCCAAATGGCAAGTACTTAGTGAAAGGACACTTGAAAAGTTTACACAGAGTCCAAAGACCGCAACACATGCTGGAATCTCACACAAGAGTTTTATTGTCAGTAGCAAGGAGCAAACAGACAAGGCTGTCCCTCTGAGGATGGCAGCAGCATGTTGGCACTTACAGAGCAGCTTTATTTCCCACAGGAAAAATTCCACATGCCTGCTTGGGGGTTGCAACATGGGCTGGGGTGGGGTTGACCTTTTAGCAGTTACATGTCTTACAGGAAGCTGAGCAGCATTGCCTCAGGATCAAAACAAAGGAGTTCCTAGATAAACTGGTTCCTGAGTTTAAATGGTAGATCTGATGCCAATATTCCTCCCTTTTTGTTTTTGTAGGTACCAGAGTTGGGGATGATGGTTTTTAAGGGTGGAGAAAGGGCTCTGAAGGCATTAGTATTTTAATACCTCTCCAACTTCCCAGACCCAAATTGTCCTCCTTGATCCAACGTGACTTGATTTAACTATCTACACTGACTGCCTGTCTAATTCTGGCTTTATTCCCCTTTCTAATTTTAGGAACTCCTTGGTGCTATAAGGAAATGGGATGATGACTGATCTGGTTTCTTCAAGCTAAGAGGGGGAAATGTGAGATGGGGCAAGCAGTTTGAATTTTCCTTTTAGAAGTTGCATCAGATCAAGTCTGGTTGGGGAATAACAGGTTGTAAAGTCATCTGGGGTGGCTCCTTTTATGAGAGATAAACAAAATGGGTAACATAAAATAAATTTTGCAGCATCTGGAACATGTCAATGAATTTCATGATGATGGAAGTCAATAAATAATCCCTCACCAGCAGGTGTAAGTGCTGAGAATTTGTCACCATAATGAGGCTATAAAGGACAAGGAATGTAAATAGAATATTTAACTTTGAATGTCACAGATGTCCATCTTCATAAGATGTAGTTAAGCCATTTAATGTTATCTGATTTTGTAAAAGATCTTTTTATTGGTATGACCTCTGTGTTTATTAGAGATCCATTTATTCTGGTACTTAGGGCTAGATAATTATACTAGCAAACATTAAGTCTACCTATGTAGGTTAGAAAGATCTGTAGGCCATAAACTGACTAAAAACTTCTGACTCTGACAGTTCCTCTTGATAGTTATCAGACATTTCTGCCTCAGAATCTCTCCTTTGTAGCCTCCAGTCTTATTTATTCTTGAGGGATAATACAATTGTATATCTTATGTTATATTTAACTATTTTTTAAATGCCCAGGAATGACTGTGTTTTGGTTTATCTGTCTTGGCTAGGTGTTTAAGATGAAGCAGGTCAAACTGACATTTTTTCCTATCTATTGCTAGGAGTCAGTTGAGTTCCCATGGGAGTTATTCTTGGGAAACTTGACAGCAGCTTCTTAGCTCTGCTACTGCCATTTGTGCTAGGATGGGTTAAGGTCTTCCTGACCATGTGGCTTCTCTTGAAAGCATAAAGGATGTCTCCCTTCTCTAATGACCCTCCTCTTCATAGCAAGTTCCACCGATTGGCTTTCTGTTCTCCAGTGGTCTCATTAATATCCCTGATCAGGAGGGTATGTGGCCAAGAGTTGGAAAGCTCTTTAGAGAAGTTCCCTTGTTCCCTGGATTCAGGCTGACTCAGAGTGCAAGGGC
Source organism: Geosciurus inauris (assembly GCA_004024805.1). NCBI lineage: Eukaryota > Metazoa > Chordata > Mammalia > Rodentia > Sciuridae > Geosciurus > Geosciurus inauris. The sequence continues at coordinate 100,386 of PVHX01004146.1, forward strand.
TAAATACTGGTTTTCTTGGCCTTTTTAATTTAACTTTAATTTTTAAGTCTTGATCTTAAACGTTCAATAAGCCAGTCTCAAGAGTACTGGGTTTTAACTTTAATGTCTATCTGTCCTGTATGTGATGGCTTATTATCTTAACCTGGGTTGTGTGTTCTTGAAGCAGTACTTCTGAAAAACATTAACAGGCAATGGTCATATAATTTATAAGGAAAATACAAAATAAAATTAACAAGAGTAAAAATATATTTAGTTTGTGCAATAGCTATCTTGAATTTTGGCTGAGTTATACATTGTATCCCTATTTGAGATCCTAATAATATTTTGAACACAACTTTAAATGAACTGAAATCTGGCCTACTTAAAGCCATTCTGACATGTAGTAAGATGGGAGACAGAGCCTTTTCTCAGGTAAGGCAGAGGACCCTCGCAAATCTTAGGTGAATTGTTATAGTTTTGAAGTTGATCTTTGTTTCTTAAATATAATTTTTCAAAGTTTACATATATTGTTTCTTGAGTCCACATAAATGTTAGCTAACACAATACAATATTACATCTAAAACATGAATTAAAGAAAGGCTGAGAGAGCTTTTAACTTTCCTTTTGTGTGGAAAAATAGCAAAATATTTTCATGTCTCACAATAGTAAACTTTAAATAGGTTAGAACCTCATTTACTTAAAAATACATTTAAATTTTACCCCAGTGTAAAAAGTAACATAAAACTTTATATATTATTGATAATAGGTCCAGTTATAGAACATTAAATGATATAAATCATTAAATGATATCTTCAATAAAATTTGTTATTCTTATAAGTCTAAAATTACCATACAACTTTAGTTTGGAGAATGCCAGCTTGATATAATGCTCTTTTAAACATTCTACTTTAGGGGCGGTTCCAAGATGGCAGCCTAGTCAGACTCTGTGGTCAGTCTCTCCAGAGCCAGAGATTGAAGTTTTGGAAATACCATCATCCTACAGCTACCCCCGTAGGAATTTCACTTGCGCATGTAAGCAGGGGAACCAGGCAGCAGCCAATGCCACAATCAGTGTGACTTCAGCAGCAAGCGGCGGCGGGGCTCAGTGGCGGGCAGCAGCAGAGCTCAGCGGCCGGCGGCTCTGGGCTCCAGCCCAGGGCTCGCCCTGGGTGGAGACTGCTTCTACACGGAGTACCTGGCTCCAGCGCCCACCCAACCACACAGGGCCCCTAGCAGTTGCTCCCGTGGACACACGGCTCCAGCCACTAGCCACTGGGGAGCCCAAATTCAAGGTAAGAGTTGCTCCAGAGACGTCAGTGGAGACATCCCCACCAAAGGGTGGCTTGGACCCACTGCAGTTCTGCTCCAGAATTCTTGTGGCCCAGCAGGAGCCCCAAAGGACACTGACCTGCTCTCAGGAACCTCCACAGTAGTCCAGCCAAAGGGAGACCAGGGTCTGCTACCTCTAACCATTGGGGAGCCCAAATTCAGGGCAAAAGTCACTCCAGAGACACCAGTGTGAGGCAGCCCCATCCAAGGGCAGCTTGGGTCTGCCCCAGTTCTGCTCCAGAGTTCCTGGGGTCCGGCAGGTGCTACAGAGGGCCCAGATCCACCCTCAGGAAACTCCACAGGTGTCCAACTAAGGGTTGACCAGAGTCTGATTGCTACCAGCCACAGAGGAAAGCACACCCAGGGAAAGAGTTGCCTCCAGAGACCCCAGCATGAAGAGGCCCCACCCTAGTGTGCTCTGAGTCCACCTCAGTTCCACTCCAGAGTTCCTGTGGTCAGGCAAGACAGAAGGCCAAAAACCACCCTTAGGGAAAGCCAGAGTGCCCAGTTGAAAGCAGACCAGAGCCTGCTAGCCTCTAGCCCCAGGGGAGCTCACACTCACTGTAAGGGTCACACACAGACTCTCCTGCTTGTGACTCTGCCTAAGTGAGACCTGAGCCCAACTGTAGTTCTGCTCCAGAGTTCCTGTTCACCAGCAGGAGTGCAAGAGATGGGCAAAACAGCTCTCAGGGGCCACCTCAGGAGCACAGCCAAAGCCACTCCCACTGCCCTCTAGAGGTAGTCCACTACCTCCACCACCAACTTTAGTGACAACGGTGCCCATCTGGGGACACTGGGAGAACAGAAGTAGCTCCAAAGTGAGACACAGGTAATCCAGAGTGTCAATACAAGATTATAGGATAGAAGCCGCAATACCTCAGATTGGTATTTCAAGAAAGGAAGATACATAATCAACATAAAAAACAAGGGAAGAAAGTGCCCCAAATAAGCCTGGATACCACTGTAACAGAATCCATGGACAGCACAGTTAATGAAATGAGAGAGAAAGAATTCAGAATGTACATAATTAAAATGATCAGCAAACTAAAGAATGACATAAGTGAACAATTACAGGCAAAAATTGATCAATCCAACAAAGAAATAGGAGAGCAAATAAAGGCAACCATAGATCATTCTAACAAAGAGATAGGAGAGCAATTACAAGTAGCAAAAGATTACTTTAAGAGCTAGAGATCGTGAAAAAAAAACCAATCAGAAATTCTTGAAATGAAGGAAACAATTAACCAAATAAAAAAACTCAATAGAAAGCATCACCAGCAGACTAGATCACCTGGAAGACAGAACTTCAGATAATGAAGACAAAATATACAATCTTGAAAATAAATTTGATCATACAGTGAAGATGGTAAAAAATCATGAACAGAACATACAAGAAATATGGGACAGCATCAAAAGACCAAATCTGATTTATTGGGATAGAAGAAGGTGCATAATTTCAAACCAAAGGAATGCACAATCTCTTCAATGAAATAATAGCAGAAAATTTCCCAAGTATGAAAAATGAAATGGAAAATCAAATACAAGAAGCTTACAGGACACCAAACATACAAAATTTCAACAGATCTACACCAAGGCACATTATAATGAAAATGCCCAACATACAGAATAAGGATAGAATTTTAAAGGCCGCGTGAGAGAGGAACCAGTTTACATATAAGGGGAGACCAATTCGTATCTCAGCAGATTTTTCAACCCAGACACTAAAAGCCAGGAGATCATGGAATAACATATTCCAAGCCCTAAAAGACAATGGATGCCAACCAAGAATCCAATATCCAGCAAAATTGACCTTCAGATTTGATGACAAAATAAAAACCTTTCATGATAAACAAAAGTTAAAAGAATTTACAGCAAGAAAGCCTGCACTACACAGCATTCTTGGCAAAATATTCCATGAGGAGGAAATGATAACCAACAATGAAAATTTACAAAGAGAGGAACTACACTAGATGAAAGACCATTCAAAAGAGAAAACAACTCAAGGTAAAAACCAAAAACAAACCAAAATGACCGGAATTACAAATCATATTTCAATAATAACCCTGAATGTAAATGGCCTAAATGCACCAATTAAAAGACATAGACTGACAGACTGGATTTAAAAACAAGACCCAACAATATGCTGTCTTCAAGAGACTCATCTCACAGGAAAAGACATCCACAGACTGAAAGTGAAAGGCTGGGAAAAAAACATATCACTCACATAGACCCCGCAAACAAGCAGGAGTTTCCATCCTCATATCAAATAAAGTGGACTTCAAACCAAAGATGGTGAAAGAGATAAAGAAGGTCATTTCATACTTCTTAAGGGAACCATACATCAACAAGACATAACAATCATAAATATCTATGCTCCAAATAATGGAGCTTCTACATATATCAAACAAATCCTTCTCAAATACAAGAATCAGATAGACCACAACACAATAATACTTGGAGACTTTAACACAGCTTTTTCACCATTGGATAGATCTTCCAAACAAAAACTTAATAAAGAAACCATAGATCTCAATGAAACAATCAATAATTTAGACTTAACAGACATGTATAGAGTGTTCCATCCATCAATGAGTGAATACACTTTCTTCTCAGCTGCACATGGATCCATTTCCAAAATAGATCATATATTATGTCACAAAGCCAGTCTTAGCAAATACAAAAAAATAGAGATTCTACCCTGCATCCTATCTGACCACAATGGAATAAAATTACAAATCAACAAGTAAAATCAACAAGTAAAAAAAACAGCAACTATTCCTTCACCTGGAAACTAAATAATATGCTATTGAATGATGCATGGATAACAGAAGACATCAAGGAAGAGATTAAAAAAATTCTTAAAGGCAAATGAAAACTCCGATACAACATATCAAAATTTTTGGGATGCCATGAAGGCAGTGCTAAGAGGAAAGTTCATAGCACTAAACTCATTCATTAGAAGATGTAAAAGTCAACAAATAAATGAATTGACTCTTCATCTCAAAGCCTTAGAAAAGGAAGAACAAATTAACACCCAAAGAAGTAGAAGACAGGAAATAATAAAAATCAGGGCTGAAATCAATGAAATTGAAACAAAAGAAACAATTCAAAAAATTGACAAAACAAAAAGCTGGTTCTTTGAAAAAATAAACAAAATTGACAAACCCTTAGCCATCCTAATGAAAAGGAGGAGGGAGAAAACCCAAATTACTAAAATTCATGATGAAAAAGGAAATATGACAGACACTACTGAAATACAGAGGATAATTAGAAACTATTTTGAAAATTTATACTCCAGTAAAATAGAAAACCCTGAAGACACCAACAAATTTCTAGAGGCATATGACCTACCCAAACTGAACCAAGAGGACATACACAACTTAAACAGATCAATTTCAAGCAAGGAAATACAAGATGCCATCAAGAGCCTGCCAACCAAGAAAAGCCCAGGTCCAGATGGATTCTCAGCTGAGTTCTACAAGACTTTCAAAGAAGAATTAATACCAATTCTCCTCAAACTATTTCATGAAATAGAAAAGGAGGGAACCCTTCCAAACTCATTCTATGAGGCAAGTATCACCCTGCTTCCAAAACCAGAGAGAGACTCATCAAAGAAAGAAAACTTCAGACCAATATCCCCGATGAACATAGGTGCAAAAATTCTCAATAAAATTCTGGCAAATCTCATACAAAAACATATCAAAAAAATAGTGCACCATGACCAACTGGGGTTCATCCGAGGGATGCAAGGTTGGTTCAACATATGGAAATCAATTAATGTAATACATTACATCAATAGACTTAAAGATAAGAATCATATGATTTTATCAATTGATGCAGAAAAGGCATTTGATAAAATACAACACCCTTTC